>JABXWE010060387.1:0-22777 GCA_014611495.1 Limonius californicus
TCATCTAATATTACCGCTTCTATGTAGGTTACCTATTTGAATAATATAGGCAAACATAATAATTAGGTAAAAATTAGTAGTTTAAGTTGTTTAGTTTATCTCCAGACAAAAGTTAAACTACTTACTCTAACCTAATGCATGGCGTTTTATGTATATGTTAACTATTAGATTTATCAAAGTCGCATAATAAGTTAAGTTATAATAGGTATAGTTTAAGTTGCTTAGTCTACCTGTAGATAGATAGAGGTATGTCTAAAATATCCTCTCTCAAAAAGACTAGATTAGATATGTTAGATTAGAATGAATATCTACTCATCCTAACCTACGTATGTGGGAAGTTAGAATAAAATATGTAACTGCAGATAACAGTTAGTATACTTATTCTAACCTTATTTAATATTACCGTCTCTGTTTAGGTTAACTAATTGACTAATCTAAGCAAACATAATTATTAGGTTAGAATTAGTAATTTATCTGCAGAAAAAGTTGGATTATTCAGTCTAACCTAAGATATTGCTCTCCACGTATAGGTTAACCATTAGACTTTCTAAAGACACTAGGTTAGAAGAAGTAGTTTAAGTTGCCAAGTCTATCCGTAGATAGCGGTTGGTCTAGATTCTCGACCTAGAGATAGACTAAACTAAATACATTCACGTAAAATAAGATACACTCATTCTAACCTAACATACTAATTATATGTTAGTTCAGACTAAACAGATTTAACTCTTTAAGCTATTTAGAGAGACGCACTGGCAAATATAATGTTATATAGAAACAATTTCACTATCTCCTTTTTTATCACGACAGCCTGTTAACTTTAGAAAATCTAGCTATAGCCTAAACGGGATGGACAGCATTGGGAAACAAACTGAATATTTAAATATGTGCCAATCTCAATAACATTCCAATTTGTTAATCAGGCGCCGCGCCGCGTCAATACTCACTTAATCAACTCCAATAATTCAATCATATACACAGTTTGTGAAACCCCAGAGGCTGGCAAATAGAAAATTAAATAACTAAGTAAAGAGCTAAAATGGAATTAAGGCTTCAGACAGAAAAAATCATATGTAACCTGAAAGGTGAGGTAGGACTAATTATGATATCTAAATATAAGACAACCACTATTTGGGTGAAGTTTAAATCGGATAATGCTAACATTCGATGAAATCTAATTAAGCGCTTCAAGTCGGGAGACCTGTATGGCCACTGTAAATAAATGTTGTAGCCGACTGGCTGGCTCTCAGTTTAGCTAATCGATACTTATTTTGTTATGTAAAACTGTGTTTAAATCTGGTTTGATATTTATTCAAATCTCCACTTAGTCTTATTCTTATCTATCTCCGCTTCTTTATCATCTACGGATTCGTATTATTTACGTTTCAAACTTGGGTTAGCCGTAGAAGTAGATAAGATTGTACATGCATTTACACACAATCATGAAGCGTTTAAATTGGCATTAAAATAAGTTAACTTGGCTGACCTGAAGGGCCAGTAGATCATCCGTAAATAACTCTGCGTTTAGGTTATGTCAACATCTTGTTTTTGTATAATGTTGTACGATAAAATTTGTGGGAATTGTTATATGACTCATATTTAACAGGATATTGCCTTTATTGTCATTCATCACGATTTTTTCCCTTATTACACGAAGTGCTTTGTTTGAGTAGATCCTAATTTAATTTACTTTCCTAACAGATAATCACATATTAGATTGGAAAAGGTAGTTGGATAACCTATATACGAAGAATATTAACCTAATGGGAGACTTACGAGGGCAATTGGATCATCGTGATAAACTCATTTGTAGGCAAACTTTACTTTTAACCCCTTTCAGTGTTCATTAATCATGCTGGAAGCACCGATTTATCTTAGCTGTTGTATGTGTACATTTCTGTGAGAAAATTTACATTATTCTTGTTGTTCCTATTTTCTTCACATGCATGTTTCTATGAATTAGAGTAACTGAACATAACAAATTATTGTATTTGGTTCAATAAACGGGTTTCTACTATAATACATATTTTGTATGGCAAGTTTTATATTCAGAAACTAATTTACTCCCACAATTATATTTGGTGAAGTAAAATGTATTTTGTAATGTAGTTATAGACACATCTATTCAATTATATACTATATGTACATAACATACGTTTATGTAGTTAAACATTAATTTGTGTATCGGCTAACATTTCCATTATATATTTAGCGCATGTGCAGTTTTTCAATTTGCTCCTGGCAGTGCACGGAACATATCCTTTAATATGTAACTATAAAAGAATTTCCCTTTTTCAGATACAATAAATAAGATTTTTTTAGTTTGGATTTTCCACTGCTTTCATAAAAAATCTTCTTACTTTGGTTGGTAGGATTTATCCTGCCTTGTATATGTAAGAAGGTTCATAACTTAGTACTAAGTAGCTGATATTATAAGCAGCAAAAACTTAAAAATACTAAATAATTTATTTTGATTAATATCGGGGATGTAGAGGGCTATCGGATCATCGCGATTGATTCATATGTAATGCGTTAACTGTAATCTAGCGGATGCGTATCTGAAAAGACTATAGAATTGAATATAGAAAAATCTCATATTTAGCTGTTAATTTGGACCCTTGGCTTTGGATAATCATTGCATCTCCAAGATTCTTTATAAAAATTAAATTCGAACTTGTTATGTTCGTTTAGTTTTTCCGCTTCATAGGAATTAAAATTCTACTTTAATTGCCTTCCTTAAGTCCATTGCTATTTTCATTATTTTCAAAGATTAAATTTATGGGAGACCACTTTCGAAACTTAATCGAACGCTTGTCAAGCATGTTTAGTCTGTTTAGCGCCGGCCGAAAACAATTCTTACAACCCCTTCTGTCTACAGAATGGTCCTGGAAATGTTAGGCTTCCCGGAAGTCGCACGTGTAAGAATGTGTTCTAGAATAATTTGGTTTGGGTGAAAATGTTGCGGGAGGGGCAATGCAGTGGACGTTAGCCCCTGGGAGTGAACTGACGTGCTTTTTTTTGGTTACCGGGTTGTTAGCAGCAAAGTTCTTCGACTTGTGTCGGATTAACAATATTAGCAGAGTGTCAACTTTTTGTAAAAATAATTCAGTGAAATTGTTCTCTCGACTTGTGTCTGATTAAAAGCTCTCAACCTCGCGAACAACCGTCTTCTGAGCCGTTACAAGTGACCATCCCGTACAGCGGCGGAGATTTTGGTATCTGAAACTGCCGTCTTTCGTTTTCCCGTCGTCAAAGAAAGTCCTGGCCCGTAGCGTTGTCTCCATTGGATCCAGTCTTCAGGGACGTCCTTGCGAATTATTCCTGCTTCCCGAAGACCTTTGAAACACCCCAGTTGTGCCTCTTTCTACACCCTACCGAACAAAACTAAGGTAGGACAAATTGTTAATTGTGTTGTGAAAACTTGCTTCGGGTTTCATTTTCAAGTTTCAAGTGCTGAACCTTTTTTTAAGCGACCTTCAGTCGCCAGTTTTCATTTTTTATTTTGTTTGTTGTTAACTATAAAGTGCACTCATAAATTATATTTTTTTGTAAACTCAGACACCACTGGCTGCCTAGATCTGATCTAAGAAAGTAAATATTGTAAGCCACTGGCGACGAGCATTCGAATGTTCCAACTACCCTTGTTATTAAGCCATAGATACCATTTTGAATGTAATCATTGTTTTTGTATTGTGTCACCAATTTCAAATAGTCTAATTATATTTGTATTAAAATTCACCATATCTTTTATTTGTGAATTTTTATTTTATTGTGTGCATGAACTTTGTAAGGTTTATATACAGGAGGAGGCAAAATTAAGATGAGTCCGATTCCCGTAAGCTGCTGGCTCCTCGGTCTTCCACGAGAACCTGCAATCAGCTGTTATTTCGAAGGTGGCGACCTACCCTGTACACAACTAGGTACGATTTTCCTCCCGTAAGCAGTTTCTGTGAACCATCCCTACTCCTCTGAGTTTAGCCGGAGGCTTTTTCCATCTTTCCTGTTGCGGGTCGACGAAAAAGCTCGTTTGGCCCGTAACAAACTTTAACAACTTTCTTCTTCATTATTTCCTATTAAGTCAGATGTTGTTTTATCTATCTTTTCGATTGTGACTTTCCTAGTCAGTAAATTGAAAAATATGTTTACAGTACGCTACTAACCTAACATAAGTGGTATAAGAAGCGAACTCTTGAATGGTAATTGGCGTATTAGGTCAGGAGATTTAGAAAGCTCTGTAATTCGCAGTCAGCTCCGACTTTAACCTACCATTCGTCAAGATTGTATAACCGTGTTAACAAGGTTTCTGCATTCTTGGGCTACGTAATTGTTCTTCCTTGCTGTGCCAACAAAGGAATTATATTCTCCTATCCGTTTGCTTGACTAAACATTTTACAGTACATCCACAAAAGTAGTTGAGTGAGAATTATTTGAATTCGATGATGAATAAATACCAAACCAGCTGATGAAGGTCGAGAAACTTAAACGGTCATGCCGATAGATGGTGTTATAAAATTCCATTGGCTTTCGTCTACTTGGGTGGAATAAGTTGGGAGAGTTAAGAGGCTATGCACATCGTAATTCTTTACTTCATGAATTGGCGATTTTGTATAATTTTATTAACAAGTTTTCTTCAGTTGGTTATTATTGTTTCTTAGTTTGCCAACATAGAAATTGTTTACAATGATTATTTTCTTCTACAAAAATTTTATACTAGGTTTACGAAAGTAGTGATAATTTTTTAAACTCGACGATGAATAAATACTAAACCAGCAGGTTAATATTGAGGAACTTAAAGGATTATACTAATAGTTGGCGCTGCAAAATTTCGTTAGCCTTCGTCTACTTGGATGGATTAGGTCTGGAGATTTAACAGGCTCTAATCCGCAATCCGCCCATACTTTAGACCAGAAATTGTCGATTTTGTATAGTTTTATTAGCACGTCTTCTTTGGATTCGTTATTTATCTTTCTTAGTATGCCAACAAAGAACTTTTTCCTCATTGTTTTGTTCTAGAGAAGCTTTTACAATACATCTACATATAACAGTAGTTGAATGGGAATTAAAATTCCGTTGATGTTCGCCTGTTTGGGTCGGGAGATTTAAGCGGCTATGCAATCCGTAAGCGATGCACTAATTGTATTAACAAGTGTTCTTTTTTCTGCGGTCTCGTTATTCTCCTTCCTTCATATGTCAACAAACTGTTTTTCTGGATTATTTTGTTTTACAAAAGATGTTATAAGACCTATATCCGTAATTGAGTGGTAATTATTTAAATCCAATTATGCATAAATGCCAAACCAGGAGGTTAATGTCGAAGAACTTAAAGATTCATGCCAATAGGTGGTGCAGTAACATTGATGAATGGATTAGGTCGGATGAGTAAGAAGACGACTATGCAAACCGCACTTCGCTTCAACTTTATGCCAAAAATCGTCTGTTTTGTATAATTGTATTAACACGTTTTCTGTTTTCTTGGGATTCATTATTTTTCTTTCTTAGTATGCCTGCAAACGAATTTAATCTCCTGATTGCTTTGTTTTACGAGAGCTTTTGCAGTAGATCCACAGAACTAGTTGAGTAGGAATTATTTGAATCCGACGTCAATAAATACCAAACCAGAAGGTCGGTGTCGAAGAACTTAAAGAATCATGCCAATAGATGGTGCAGTAAAATTGATGACTGGTTAGGGCTGAGGAGATAGAAGGCTATGCAAACCCCAATCCGCTCGTACTTTACGCCACGAATCGCCTAGTTTGTATTATTGTATTCACACGGTTTCTGCGGTATCACTATTATTCTTTCTTAGTATGCCAATAAACAAACTGAATTTTCTGGTTGTTTTGTTTTATGAGAAATTTTACAGTGTATCTACAAAAGCAGTTGAGTATTTGAATCCGATAGTAACTAAATACTAAAGCAGCAGGTCAAGCTCAAGGAACTTAAAGGAACATACTAATAGATGGTGCTATAAAATTAGCCTTCGCTTACTTAGATGAATTAAGTCGGGAGAGTTAGAAGGGTATGCACATCGTAATCCGCTACTACTTTACACCATGAATTGACCATTTTGTATAATTGTATTAACAAGTTTTCTTCGGTTTCGTTATTTTTGTTTCTTAGTTTGCCAACAGAGGAATTGTTTTTCTTGATTATTTTGTTTTATGGAAGATATTATAGTAGATCGACAACAGTAGTTGACTGCTATTTATTTAAATCTGATGGTGAATAAATGCCCAACCAGTAGATCACGGTAGGGAAACTTAAAGGATTGTGGCAATAGATGGTGCTGTAAATCAGTAGATCACGATAGGGAAACTTAAAGGATTATGCCAATAGATGGTGCTGTAAAATTCCGGTGGTCTTCGTCTACTTTACTATTTTGTATAATTGTACTGACACGTTTTCTGTTTTCTTCGATTTCCTTATTTTTGTTTCTTAGTTTTCCAACAGAGGAATTGTTCTTCTTGATTATTTTGTTTTACAGAAGATGTAGTAGCTCTATAACAGTAATTCAGTGCTAATTATTTCTGATTAAATCTGATGGTGAATAAATGCCAAACCAGTAGATCACCGTGGGGGGACTTAAAGGATTATGGCAATAGATGGTGCTGTAAACTTCCGGTGGTCTTCGTCTACTTAGGTATTTTGAATAATTGTATTGACATGTTTCCCATTTTCTTCGGTTTCGTTATTTTCCTGTCTTATTATGGCAATGAACGAATTGAATCTTTTGATTTTGATAGTTTTGTTTTACGAGAAATGTTACGGTAGATCCACAAAAGTAGTTGAGTAGGAATTATTTGAATCCGATAATCAATAAATACCAACCCAGCAGGCCAATATCGAAGAACTTAATGAATCGTGCCAATAGATGGTACAGTAAAACTGATGCCTGGATTAGTTCGGAGGAGTTAGAAGGTTATGCAAAACCGTAATCTGCTCGTACTTTACGCCATGAATCGTCTATTTTATATAATTTTTTGACACCTTTTCTGTCTTCGTCCGTCTCGAAAGGAATGGTTTCTTCTGATTCTTCTGTTTTACTAAAATCTTATAGTGAATCTACAAAAGTAGCCCAGTGGGAATTGTTTATATCCGATGATGAATAAATAAGAAACCAGAGGGTCAACGTCAAAGAAATTAAAGAATCATGCCAATGTATGATACTATAACATTACATTAGTTTTCGTCTGCTAGGGCGAATTAGGGCGGGAGAACTAAACAGCTATGCAATCCCCAATATATTAATTATATTTGTATTAACAGGTGTATTAAAATGCAACGCCTAAGATGGCTAGGACATATCAGCCGAATGGAACCATATAGACCACCAAGAAAAGCGATGGCTCGACGACGTGGAAGAAGACCTAACACCATTAGGAATAAGAAGATGGAGGAGGGAAGCAGAAAATAGATCAAGATGGAAGGAAATGGTAGCGGAAGCCAAGGTCCTGAATGGCCCGTAGCGCAAACAGAGAGAGATTAACAGGTGTACATTACACATAAACATTTTGGTAAGTTGGTTTTTCCATTGTGTAAGGTTTATTTGCAATTTTTATGTAGTGTTGTATACCTAGCAAAAACAATTTCTTTTATGGTTCGTTATTACGCAGTCCAACTGTCCAATGAGATTAGATCGACCTCAATTAACTATGACTGCGCACTTAACTTATGTTTCAAAACTGCGAAACAAGTTGGGAGAACTTAAAGGATCTTGTTAGGAGTTGGTGCTGTAAAACTCCATTGGCCTTTGTCTACTTCTTATACTTTCCTTCTTCTCAAGTGAGCTTCCATTTTGTATAGTTATTATTTGCAGCTTGTCTGCGTAGGCAACATTTTAGTTCGTTAAGCAAAATGTAAAATTCTTATTAATATGTTGGGCTTTTCTTTGTATACGATTTATATAAAACGATGGCTCGACGACGTAGAAGAAGACCTACCAACACTAGGAATAAGACGTTGGAGGAGAGAAGCAGAGAATAGATCAAGATGGAAGGAAATAGTAGCGGAAGTCAAGGTCCTGAATGGACAGTAGCGCTCACAGAGAGAGATTAACAGGTGTACATTACACATAAACGTTTTGGTAAATTGACTTTTCCATTGTGTAAGGTTTATTTGCAATTTTTATGTACTGTTGTATAACTTCCAAAGACAATTTCTTTTATGGTTCGTTATTACGCTATCCAACTGTCCAATGAGATTAGACCGATCTCAATTAACTAGGACGGTGCACTTAACTAATGTCCAAAACTGGAAATCAGGTTGGGAAAACTTAAAGGATCGTGCTGGGAGATGGCGCTGTAAAATTCCATTGACCTTTCTCTACTTCTTATCCTTCTTCTCAAGTGAGCTTTCATTTTGTATGGTTATTATTTGCAGCTTGTCTGCGTAGGCATTTTTTTAGTTCGTTAAGCAAAATGTATAATTCTTATTATGTCGGGCTTTTCTTTGTATACGGTTTATTTGCAATTTTGACGTACTGTTGTATAACTTCCAACGACAATTTCTTCTATGGTTCGTTATTACGCTGTCCAATTGTCCAATGAGATTAGACCAATCTCAATTAACTATGACTGTGCACTTAACTTATGTTGCAAAACTGAAAATCAAGTTGGGGAAATTTAAAAGATCGTGCTGGGAGATGGCGCTGTACAATTCCATTGACCTCTCTACTTCTTATCCTTCTTCTCAAGTGAGTTTTCATTTTGTATGGTTATTATTTTCAGCTGGTCTGCGTAGGCATTTTTTTAGTTGGTTAAGCAAAACGTAAAATTCTTATTATTTTGGGTTTTTCTTTGTATACGGTTTATTTTCAATTGTTATGTACTGTTGTATAAATTGCAAAGGCAATTTGTTTTATGGTTCGTTATTACCCTGTTCAACTGTCCAATGAGATTAGATCGATCTCAATTAACTATGACTGTACACTTAACTTATGTTCCAAAACTGGAAATCAAGTTGGGAGAACTTAAAGGATCGTGCTAGGAAATGGCTCTATAAAATTCCATTGGCCTTTGTCTACTTCTTATACATTCCTTCTTCTCAAGTGAGCTTTCATTTTGTATGGTTATTATTTTCAGCTTGTCTCCGTAGGCATCTTTTTAGTTCGTTATGCAAAATGTAAAATTCTTATTATGTTGGGCTTTCTTTGTATACGGTTTATTTGAAATTTTCATGTTCTTTCATAGTTTATAAAGAAAATTTCTTTCGCCGCTTGTTATTACGCTGTACAGTGGGATTAGACCGATCTCAATTAACCATGACTGCTGCAGAGAATGTATGTTGCAAAAATCCCAAAGCTAATTAAAAATTTATTTATATGGCAGAGTGAGAAGGCAACCCTCGTCAGCGTTTCGTATTTTAAAATAAACTTTCGTAGAAAACATCCGGCCCCTGCACCCCCACCGAGCGTTGTTAGGCAGATCTCCACGCTTTACATAAACGACTGGTATTCTCCACATTCGTGCAGAGGAACAATGGCACTGTTGAGTTTCGAGAGCAATCCGCAATTTTACTCGGAGTCGATTTTCATTGCATGCAACTGGCGCTCCGACCGCAGCGTTAGCTTTCACGTGTCAGCTGTTCCCCAACACGATGCATGGCCCCATTTCGCTCCACATTAATCGAATTACCGACTCATATTTCTTTCGCAACGGATTGGCACGTTAAATCCACAACAGAAAATTATGCCTTAACGGCGGCGGCGGCGCTGGTAGCGCCGCCCTCCTTTACACGCAACGCGTAATCGAGGCTAAATATTAAATTTAAAAACTGTGTTCGGCGGAGCAATCTGTCATTAACGTTATTCACGAAATTACCTGCCATTTTGAGCCAGTAAAATGCATGTCCTACAAGCTTATCGGAATAGGAAATTACTGAAACACGATACTTCTAGAAGTGTAGCACGTAATGACCTTTAAGTATACGCTACAAGAGAATCAAAGAGTGCTCATTTTCTGGGATTTTTGTTAATCCACTGCCCGGCGCTCGCGTGTAAGTAAGCCGACGCGAAAGTAGGTAGCACTGTTTTTCCGTACATCCGGAAAGTTTTGTTGTCTGCTTTATGTTCAACAAAACAAGTCGCGGGTAAAGTAAACTAGAACATTAGAGTTGTTTCTCGTCGAACACACAAGCACACAGTCGCACGAATGGTTGCTCTTGCACCAGCTAATGGATACAGCAGCGATGGGTTTGCGGAGTTAAGGCCGGCCCTCCCCCTCTGAATTATCGCTCGTTTCGTTCTGATCTATGATTACAGTACACTTTAGAAATAAAAGACCAGAAGGGAGGTTTCCGAACGTTCATAACTTACGGAAAAGTTACGATGAGTACTTTGTTCGTTTAGGATTTTATTGTTGCGTTTCTTTGTCTGTCCGTTTTAATCCCATTATATGGATGGTTTTATCTGAGCAAAGTATCGTCTCAATACGTATAATACCTAAATATATAGAAGGGTTTCACATGTAAAAGATTGTGTTTTAAAAGTGTATATGCTGTATTAATGCGGCAAAATATAGGATCAGGGAAATATATTATTAAGAAACCCCATAAACTTTGGAAACCCCTTACCACCAATATATTTAGAACACCTAAATACGTACGCCACTAAGCTGCCGT
Source organism: Limonius californicus (assembly GCA_014611495.1). Classification (NCBI taxonomy): domain Eukaryota; kingdom Metazoa; phylum Arthropoda; class Insecta; order Coleoptera; family Elateridae; genus Limonius; species Limonius californicus. The sequence continues at coordinate 10,615 of JABXWE010060387.1, forward strand.
ATCCAGTAGGATCTTGCACTAACGAAACTGGGGAATACCTCTAGAGATAAGTTCTTTACTAAGTCAACAATCGAAGTCCAACGCTTAAAATAATTATCTGAATTTAAAACATCCCCCTGTTTCGGAAAATGTGAATGCTCTCATAGCAATTCATTCTTTTGTTGAAGATACTTCCTCAATAATTTTAGGTTTTCTAGTTTTAGAAACTAAGATTAAATGTTCGTAATTCCACGGCTTTACCAAAGTTCCCACTTTGAAGGAATCACCAGAAATTTCATCAAAATTTCGTTCTATCCCTTAACCAAAGGCTTTGATAAAATATGCAAACAGATCAATTCCAAAATTGTATTTTGTTCAATTAACAACATTCGGAACTTGTTGGGAAACCCTAAAGACAAAGTGGAAACTTTGGAAATGTCGGGGATTTACGGAATTGACTGTTATCATTGTAACGGAAAATATAGTGGGCAAACTGTACGTAATATTGAGGTTAGTTTTAAAGAACATGTAGTTCATTTCAAATATCATAGTTTCGTATTTAATAGCTCATTAGCATTGGACTTCAATTTCTGACTTGGCGAAGGACTTATCTCTAGAGGTATTCGTTAGCTAAGTTGCTCTAGTTAGTCCAAGTTCCTGAGTTGGTGAAGGATTTATCTCTAGAGGTATTCGTTAGCTAAGTTACTCTAGTTAGTCCAAGTTCCTACTGAATATGGCAGCTGAGTTGCGGAAATACTTATTTAGGTGTTCTAAATATCGCGGTGGTAAGCGGTTTTCCAAAGTTCATTTACATAAACCACCATGTCCAATCAATCCTATTAAGAATGCCCATATTTCCGCCAATTGATGTAGGCATCACATATCATAGAATACATTTCAGAATAGCCCAGTACTCAGTGCCCGCTGATTTACACCAGTATGGTCATCTAAGCTTCCCATAACTCTCATACCACATACCCTCACAATGCGATAAGCACTGTGAACTCCCTAACCATTACAGGCAACACCTCTTTTTACTATATCCCAGATACCATAGACGACACCAACAAAGGAAGATCCAACCAGCCACCCCAACAGGAAACCAAGCGCAGGAAGCAGAACTCCCACTCCACTACCAGACCCAGTTGCCTACGCTTGGCGAAGATATGATGGCTCTCATTCAGCCGACTGTCACTATGCATCCTTATGCAATTTGTTGTATCAGATGGTGGAGGTGTCTGTGTGTTGAGAATAACATTTAGTAATGTCCGCTTCCTGAAGGTATAGGTCACATATTGCGATTTAGCTTCATTGGCTTTAATGCGGTGTTTTTTCAGCCACTCTTGCCGATTGTATAGAGAAGTTTGAAGTTTTTCTGAAGCTTATGCGGGCTCATTACTTGTTGTCAAGATGATTGTATTTGCAGTTTCTGGGATATCGCAGGTGTATATTAGATATAGTACCCACCCAATGACGCTACCCTGTGGCACTCCTGATAGTATGGGATGTAGCTCCCTTGTTTCTTCTTGAAATTCTACTAGAAAGTGTCAATGTAATAGTATGACTGTAGTATTTGTTCGAATGGGGCGGACAGTCGAAATTTTAGTTTAAATAACAGTCCTTGATGCCACAACTTATCGAAGGCTTGACTAATATCTAAACAGACCGCTGAACAATACTCTCTGCTTCCGAATGTGTTGTTTATTGTTTAAACTATCCTATGTATTTGTTCTATGGTGGAGTGCTGCAGCATAAATCCGAACAGCTGCTGCGGTATAATATTAAGATCGTCGAACTGTCGCTTAAGTATTTTTAGAAATATCTTTCCAAATAACTTAGATAAAATTGGCAGAAGACTTCTATGTTGGTAAAAACCTGCTTCCTCTGCCGGTTTACCTGTTCTGAGTACTAGAATGACTTTGCACACTTTCCACTGGGATGGAAAGCGTCCCATTTTAAAGATTGCGTTGTAGATCTGAGTCAATGCTAATAATGCCTTCCATGGCAGTTGCTTGACGACCGGTTTGAGGCCAAAATCAGTTAACTTCTTCGAATTTGGGTTATTTTTGATCACTGTTCTAACTTCACGTATGTTTGTAAGTTATATTGGAGGTGCCATTTGATACGGCGCTTCTAGATAAGTTTGGATGTCTACCATTAGTCGTAGGTCTTCTGAATCGTAGAGTTGAAAAACGTTTTAGTGTACGGCTAATGTTTTGGCTTCTTCTTTTCAGTTCGCGCCCATATCCTGTCCCTTTTTCTAATAGAAGGGATGCAATTTTGGCTTTTTTTAAAGTTATGATATCGCCTTCCACAGTGAATGCTCCGTAGTTTTCGTTGTGTAAGCTCTTGTGAGGTATGAGTTAAGAACAGCATTGTCTTTCCTCGTTTTACGGAGCCCTTGTAGTCATCCAGATCTTCCTTAGTCTCTTCCTTAGTCTCTTCTTTACCAATATTACTTCTTTCACTTCCCTAGTGAAGTTTAGCTGTTCGATATTAGTGTTCGTTTCAGGCCATATTTTGAATTATTCGTATCAAGTTCTCCACAGCTTCATCTATTTTTTCTGAAGTTTTTAAGGGGATTGTGATAATGTTAACCCTTTCTCGAACAGTTCTTTGAATAGCTTCCACGCTGTTTTTATTGGTAAGTGCTGCAGTTCGTTGTTTGCTTATAATTCTGGAGCTTAGTGTTACTAATACTGCCGAATGGTCCCACGATTTTTTTACACTACAAACTTGCTCTTTGGTAGGCTTTTTTGACGCCCAAATCGATGGCAGCGGGTAATTTGTTTCTGTCGCCGAGCTAATAAGTGGGCTTTTCAGTTAGTAGAATGTTGAAGTTGTTTTTGTCAATACACTTTACAAGGTCTCGTTCTTTGGGATATATTAAACTCGAACCCCACCTATAATGCTTGACATAGTCATCAGCCCCCACGAGGAATTTATTTCCGAGTATGTTGTAGAATTCTGTATAACCGTATATTTTATTGAATACCTGGGAGGCAATAGATTGCGCAGATTGGACCGTATGAATATCCAATACTAATATTGGTTGCCTGTATATATTCACTATGGAATTTGGGACTTCGTGATATATTATGGTGTTCTTAATAGTAACTGCACTACTCCCGCGATCAGTGCAATCTGGATGCTTTGTATCGTAGAGTGTGTAGTTGTCGATCTTCAAATAACTGTAGTGTGTGAAGTGGGTTTCCGATATCAACATCATGTAACTGATCTCAACTAACGGATATCTCTGATGACAGCTATCAACAGCTCAGCCTGCTGCTGTGATAAATGAGTAGTGTGATTGTGCAGCAGCTTACAGGCCTCTCCTGATTGAGTTTCTAGACATCTCAACTAGCTACAGGTTCCCTTAACCCATTACTTTGTCCAGCGCTTTAAAGTATCTCAGCAGCTTACGGGCCTTTTCCGTTGATTGTGCTTCAAGATATCGCAGCTGCAGGTACAGGTTTCTTTAACCCTTTACCTTGCCCACCGCTTTAAGGTATCTCAACAACGTACGAGTCCCCCCTGTTGATTACGCTTCATCTGATCTCAGCTGCAACTGCATGTTCTCTTAACTCTTTACCTTGCCCAGCGCAACATCTAACGGGCCTTTCCTGTTAATTGAGCTTTGTGGCTTACGGCCTTTCCTGTTAATCGCGCTTTGAGGTATCTCAGCAGCTTACGGCTTCCCTTGGTGATTGAGCTTTGAGGTATATCAGCTGCCGCTATAGGTTACCATAACTCTTTATCTTGCCCAGCGCTTTGAGGTATTTTAATAGTTTACAGATCCTTTCCTTTTGATCGTCACTTTATTCTGCTTTGTTGTTTTGGTAAAATGGAGGCAGAATTAGTAAATAGTGCTAAGAAGTCAACAAGAACCAACTATACCATCAACAAAACAATACTAGGACACAAAGACATAGATTTAGAGGTGAAAAAAAAATACATAATATGATAACATTACCAACACTAACATACGCCTGCGAGAGCTGGCCAAATTAGGAAGAAGGACGAGTCCAAAATTAATGCTATGGAAATGAAATACCTCAGGAAAATGGCAGGAAAAACTAGGTGGGACAGAATAAAAAATGAAGACATAAGAGACATAACCAATAATAGAGATAATAAAAATGGAGCAAATAAACTGGTATGCACACATAGTAAGAATGGAACCCAACAGAATAACAAGGAGAATAATGGAAGTGGGAAAACCAATCAAAAAACAAAGAGGCAGACCCAGAAGAAAATGTATGGAACAAATCAAAGAAATAGGGGCAGAAAGGGGAGTGACAATGGAGGAATTGAAAACAATAGCGAGGGACAGGAAAAGATGGAAAAAATGCGTACAGGACTAGAGACCGCCATCCGACGCCCGAAAGGGCACTAAGGATAAGAGAAGAAGAAGAAGTTGTTTTGGTTCAACTGGGCAATCTGTTCTAAATGTACTTAAAATTTTGAAAAGGGCAGATGTCTTACTTGAGGTGACATACTACCTCGGCTAAAGTTTCTGCAGTTTCCTAGCCTGAACTGGTAAACACATAGGGTAGATTATTTGCACTATATGCAATTGGTATTGTCTTAAGCAAATGTATGGAACCTCTGTATAGTTTTATTTACGAATTCAGCTCAACTACCTTAGAATTCGGACCTGCAACGATCAAAGGGTCACAAAGATAAGGAAAAAATATACACAAGGAAGCTCCGTAACGTTACATTATAATAAAATACAAATCAGTTACGGCGACATGTAAGTTGTGGACTTTGTAAATATGCGTAACCCTATATCTCTGTATCTTATTATGGTATAGAGCACGTCTACGCCATTTGACTTCGATGAATGTTATTTCAAGAAATGTAAATGTTCTTATTTTCATAACCACAGTATGTGCTATTGTAGGTACTTGATAATAGTACGAGCAGGATTAAAATCAGAATGGTGCTTCAGGGAGAAGATTCAATCATTTTATCTTGTAGGTACAATTTATTACGAGCGTTAGTAAAGAATTCCGTGAAAACGGTTTATTTACAGCTTTTGCTTGTTAAAGTGTTGCCTACACGTCAATTAGTAATCAAATACAAATCATTTGTAAGATTGTTGCAACCCATTTATCTGAAATATTACATTCAGAATTTTGTGAAAAATTTGATTGTATGCCTGCTTCACCAAAACTAAAATATGAATGCTTATAGACGACATAACAATAAAGATTGTCAAAACACGAATGAACCGTAAAGAATGGCATCAATATTTTACCAGTTTTACATGAAACATCATCTAATTTCCCTGAATTAATGCGGATTTTTAGCTTTCCCACACGCAAAAGTGTCACGAGACGTACTTTTAATATTATCTTCGAAAGAAGGGCACGGACTGTTAACATGCTAAAGATAATATATACATACTCACATGTAATTCCTATGCATATCAACTCTACGCCTATTATTGACCTCTTTCAACACGAACTAAATTTTAACAAGATTCCTTGTCGCGAAGCTCTACTAATTCTGGTATAACATTGAAACTGGTAATTTAAAAGTGAAATCAATATGCGGTCACGCTAAGGAAAGGCTTAAGGTTTATTTACTGTTATTATGAATTTCAATTTCAGCGTTTCAGCTCTTGAAATATATTCAGACACTTAGCGTTAAGGTTTTCCACTCAGTCTTTTCAGCTGAAAATAAGGAGAATGTTTTGTATTTTTATTATACACTGGGACCAGTTGTTTTAAAGTTTGGGATAAGCAGGTATTCTAAATCAATTACGTAACTATGAAAAATTTGGTAGTAAAAAGATACCAGGATCCAGGAAAACCATTTTCCAGAAATATATAAAAGTAAGGCAGAAAACACAATATGAAAAGACTTTTGCGGGAGCTGTTTAGACCAGCATTTGATTTATAAATGACGAACACAGGCAGACCTTCGGAAAATGATGGAAGTGGTGCAGATAGTGGTCTCCTTCTTCATGAGTTTAAGGTTATTTAAATCCTCTAAATATTATTTAATTAGTGATATAATCACATTTAAGGTATGCGTCTATTCCCGGCAGCTGTATCCAATACAAACTCTTAGATCGATGTTCGTACAGAACAAAATAAAGGTGGCAGTGTTCGGTAGCTGCATACGCAAAGGCTTGATCGGTCTCCAATAATAGAAACTGCTGGATCGGTCCTCACTCCCCGTAAATAAGGGTAGTGGTGTCTAAAAAGGGTGATTCGAGACAGATCCCAGCTGCCGGTAACTGAAAGTAACACACGTTTCTGGGACGATATCTAATTTCTATAGATTTCCAGGAAGGTTGCTCCTCGCTCGCAGATAAAGATAGCAACATTTTTACAGCTGGAAGCGGTAATAACTCTTTGATCAACGCCATACTGAGCAAGCTAAGGTAGCTGAATGTTACTTCCATTTACGAAAGTTAATGCTTATTCCTGGATTGGTATTTGATTCTCACAAGTAGAAAGCATGTTTCGTGGGCGTAAGTACGTACAAGTACGTACATTTCTGCCTAAGTAAATTAAACTTTCGAATTTCCCTTAGTATCTACCACTATGTCCTGGACTCTTCAGGTAATAATAAGAACCTCTCACTGTAAAAATAATTTATAATTATGAACCATTTCCCACTTTTTGAACGTCTTCACATAATCTTGTTGGTATCAACGGGACACAATAGCAACGTTTTTCTTTAAAGGTTAGGCTGATACTGGCTTCCGACCCATTTTCAAGGTAGCAGGGCCCACCTATGCTCGCAAAGCTATTTCTGGATTTAGAAGTGTGAAGGTAAAGGCGACAACGTCACACCCTTCAAGGCCTGACCTACTGTTAACTTCTGAGGTAGCTTCGCAGCTTTCAAGTGCAATTAACCAAACCTAACTTTTCCTGCTGGTTAACAATTCATAATCCTAAATCAGTCCCTATTTTTATATTACGTACGTATCCATATGATTTTGCGAGCATCCACAGATAAAAACAGCAACGTTACTTTTCTACCAATTGAAGGTAGTACTTTCTCCCAGACAAATTCCACATCTTTTTTATGAAGGTAGCAGTAGCCGTTTCGGCTCCAGAAAGATAACTATACCTTTCGAACTGATCCTAGCTGTCGGGGAGCTTCTAAGAAGTATACTCTCTTCCCACAACTGAAGTAAGCAATGACTTCCTTCTGAATGGTAAAGGAAATGTTAATTCCTGGGCCAATTTACACCCTTCGAGTAAGGATAACAGAAGGCCAAGTAGCCCAGTGGTAGAAGCGTGGTGCAAGTCCAAAAGAGAACCCATTACCTTCAATTAATCACGGATATATGATTGACAACCTCGACACCATAAAAAAGAAGAGGAATTGATAAAGAAGAATGAAAAATAAGGGCAACACTATCTTACTTTCTGATGCAGAAACTAATACATAATTATAAATCGTTCATCACTTTTTTCATGCTTTCAGATAATATTACTTTGATTTAGGGATGCACGTTGCAACGTCCCACTCCTGAAAGGAAGAGATAGTACTTCCCCCCCGGCTTATAACTTTCAACTAAACGCAGCAAGATTCCGCTTCCACTCAATAAAACAAAGCAAACTTCTGGGTTTGGGAGATTGATTTAACGCTAATGAAGTTAGCGATATCTTATATGTGGAGGGCGAAGGTAACGCTAACTCCTTAGGCAACTTCACTCCTTTCAATTCGCGATAACTGCATTGAGTTTTATGCATACTCCTCAATCAATGGCAATTTTTACAAAGTGTGCATGACCAAACAATTTTGCTTGTAGTAATGGGTGAAAGTAGTATTTCTGACAAGAAAACGTTGCAATTGCTCCCGCACCATCGTACATCTTCAGAAGGTGGAAAAAGAGAACCACTTCCGCTCATGAAAGGTAAGTCAAACTTTCGGGTTTTTTAGAAGGATGGTCTTCCTCAAGAAGTAAAGTAAACAATGTTCCATTTTTGGGAGATGCAGAAAATGTTACAACCTATTACAATTCACACCTTGCAAGTGAGGACAGCACGATCCCACTTCCTCTTAGAGAAAATAGTGCATAATAATAAATCTGTTCATTCTAGTGACACAGATCCATATAGTTTTCAAACCATCTGTAGGTGAAAATAGCAAAGATTGGTTTCTGTCAGGTGGAGATAATACTGGTTGTCTGACAAGATAAACATATTTTATGGGAAATAAGCACTGTTCAACTTCCAACGTAGAGAAAGGTAAATTAAACTACTAAACCGCAGCATTTTATAAGTACTATCCAAATATTCTACAGCTGGAGTTCTGCTAGTGGCAGGTAAAGTTAATAGTAGCTCTTGAGAAGATTTCCCACCTTTCAAATAATGGTAACTGTGGTTCACTTTGCTAATAGAGAGGTTGTGTTGCTACCACCACAGTGGTTGTAGCACAGGTGGTGAAGCACTCGCTTTCTGGCATAAACGTCGATTGTGACTTGGGATTTACTTCCTGGTATCACTATGCAGTGTTAAAAAAAGTTGTGCTGCTCCCTCCATACACAATTTCCCAGTTTGGTTAGCAACTTAATGCTAGGAGCTCCTCTGGAATGTTTGTCATTAGTGTTCGACGTTGAACAGAGGAGAAACACGTAGCAGAGAAGAAGCCACACCATCAGTACCACGAACAGGCTGAGGATGATGATAATGACGACGATAAAATGTTTCTGAATTCCTGACATATCTATCTAATTACTTTTAGGGTAATATGTTGCTGTAGGTTCTCTTTATTTGTCAAAAGTCTTCACCAACCTGAACTTTGTCAAAAGGCAGTTTACACTGGTATTTCCATAGTCTGCAAAACTCAAAATAGATATGTCGTGGAGTGACTGATGTTGTGGAAAACGCCTTTAGTTAAGTCTAAAGCCTGTATGACACAACGTTAAATTTAATGCAAAATTTGATAATAAATTTATTGGTAAACTTTCATGAAACTTTCACAAGTTATACAATTTCCTGACTGCAACCTGTGTCAATTTTAATGTTAAATTTAGCAAGTGCGCTTGCGTATTAACAAACATTTTAGTGATATTTTTGCCACTACATAATTTACGTTTGTATCACTGATATTTTGTCAAACAGCTGCTTGTGTTTATTTGTCATCTCAATTTGAGGTTATCCTGTATTTATTATTTTGTTTGGGTTAGGAAGTTGTAATTATCGTGCATATGAACATGCGTTTGAAATTAGATATAATTGGCGGATCCTTACGAGACAGGCACAGAATAGAAAATATTCAAAAAGGTTTCGAAGTCATTCAATATAGCTAACGTAATCATAGGACAAAGTAAAATCTGCGCTTTCCAATATTTTTAAGTATTAATTATGTTTGTGATTTTCTTTTCTCTAAAGAATCTTTGAAGACATTAGATCTTCTTGTTCTTCTATTGGTCTTCCTCAAACTACTTGTGGATGTAAACGTTCTACCCTGACCACAATTATGTTGTTAAGTTGATTGTACAAGGTAGTAGTTCCTACTGAGACGTTTTTCTACTTAATTAACTCAGAAGTTATATCCATGCAATTGACTTCAGTCACATGATAGAGGCGAATTGGTTTATAAGATATAATTGGGAGAAGAGATCGCGGTTTATGTTGATCATGCAGAAGCTATTAAATTATGCCCCAAGAATTCCCCTTTCTGTCCATACTTTGTCTTATAACATCTTAAAAGCAAACGCTTAGAGTTACTATACTATTTTAAATTCCTGTACAAGTTTTAGTTACAGAATTAAGGGATGCAACTTTTTTGTAATGATAACTTAAGGAACTTTTAACATCTTTTAATAAAGATCCATTACAAGCTGACGTGCTTTTATAAAAACCCCTATTCATCCATGACACCAGGCATCAGCCGTACAAAGAACGCCTTCCCGTTTCGGCCCTTAATTTACATGTCTTACGTCGGTTGAGCACGCATCCACCTAGCACATTACATTTGATGAACGAAAAGAATATCCCACAATTGGCCTTAACAAAGTATCAAGGGCAACTACAAAGGAAATAGCAGCAGTACAAAGAAATTCACTTAAGGCTACAATGGTTCCTGTTTCACTACAATGCAGGAGGAATGTTTCGAGATCCGGATCGTGATTTATGGCTTTGCGAGTTGTGCTCAAGGAGACGTTCGTTTATATTCATTCGACTACATTTGTAGGAAATGCGCATACTTTTTGGAATTTCAGTTTTGTTATTCACTTCCAATTTGCTCCAACCTCCGCGGATGCTCTGTCACAACAATGGCGTGCTTTAGCACTGAAGTTATATTTACGTTGGTGCGTGTTCGTGTCTGGAGGCATAAAGTGGAAAAAAGTTATGGCTTCGTCTAATTTAAGTCAATTCCAAAAGTACTCCGAAGGAAATGTTTCAAATTAAGTAAATACGATGTGGTCATTACAATTCTAACAAGACAAGTTTATTACCAACTTTCTAACATTTTAAATAGTAAACTTTAAAAAATGACAATCTATGTCAATTATGTTCTAAGCAATAATTATCCGCAAATACAATACACGTACAACGTTTAATACAGAATTTTGAAAACCATCTAAGTATGTATAAACCGAGAGGTATATTCAGAACAAAATAAGGTGTATTAATACAGAATTGAATAATACAGATATACCTTTTGATTGAAATAGTCAGATGATGTCTATGTTTGATCTACTTGCAGTTCCCCATAGTTGCATACCATAAGACTAAATTGGCCCAACAATTGACTTGCTTACTATAGCTCGCAGTAATTTTGGTTGACATGGTCATATGATGTCTATGTTTGATCTACTTACAGTTCCCAATTGTTGTATACCATAAGACCAAATTGGCCTAATAATTGACTTGTTTACTATAGCTCGCAGTAATTTTGATTGAAATTGTTATATGATGTCTATGTTTGATCTACTTACTGTTCCCCATAGTTGTATAACATAGGACCAAATTGGTCTAATAAATGAATTGTTTACTATAGCTCGCAGTAATTTTGATTGAAATCGTCATATGATGTCTATGTTTGATCTACTTGCTGTTCCCCATAGTTGTATATCATAGGACCAGTAATATCTGTGAATTGCATCCGAAGAGCCAGTACATTTTCTGAAATATAAGTCCCAACTGCTTTCCTTTTGGGAAAATGTGTTTCTTCCATGTTACGCGCCTGTCCAGATGAATTCCTAAATACATAACGGTTGCGTCCTGTGGTATGTGTTTGTTGTTTACAACGACAGTCGGACAGATACTTCTTCTTGTCGTTAGGTCACATGAACTAATTTAGTCTCATTTATACGAATGCGCTACGTTTTAGATCAAGTTATTTAAATAAGCCTGTAGATAGTCAGACGCCATGTTCGGATCGGTATGTGATGACAGTATCGCTGTATCATTGGCAAATGTGACGACTGTGGTTCTTGATGTGGTTGGTAGACCAGCAGCTTAGAGGAGATATAACAGCGGGCCAAACACGCTTCCTTGGGGAACACCAGTTTTGATTAGAAATAAAGAAGTGTGAGAATCTTCGTGCTTGACGAAGAGGTGTCTGCTAATAAGGTATGATTTTAGTTTTTTGTGACAGTCTGGAGGCAACTCCTTTCTAATTTTAAATATCAAACCATCATGCCAGACTTTGTCAGAGGCTTTCACGACGTCGCGAAACACATCTGAACAGCATCTTTTGCCTTGAAAATTTTTTAAAATTGTCAGCCACTCTATGAAATTGTTCGATTACGGCATGGTGCCTGCGAAAACCAAACTGGTGATGGGGTGTAATATTGTTTTCCATAACTATCGGTGTTCCTTCTCTCTCTAAGGGTTCAGTCTCTTGACTGGTTTGACGCATGTTTCCAATCTCGTCTTCCTTCAGATTTGCTCTTCATTTCTTCATAGTTATGCGCGCCCACATTATCCATAATTTGTTTAATATATCGATTGCTTTTCAAAAATTTGGGATAAAATAGATAGAAGGCTGATTGGTCTAAAGAAGGACAGTTCACCATCTGGATTTTCTGGTTTAAGAATCAATGTTATTGTGACAACTTTCCACTTCTCTGGAATGTATCGTAGCCTTAACACAGCATTGAAGAGGTAGGCTATATATATATATATATATATATATATAAAGGGTGTTTGAATTTGAAAAGTAGGAAAGAGGGCTTTATTTATCCTGTATTAATTTCCGT
>JABXWE010060391.1:0-11360 GCA_014611495.1 Limonius californicus
AGGTACAAATGTACGATTTTGAAGGTATTTGGGGTGTTCGGTACCCGTCACATGGACCGAGAGGGCAGCTCTTCCGGGAATCCCTTGGAGAGGGAGCGGGGTTGAGTCCAGGTAGTTTTTAAGACAGACCAGCAGTTCAAGTGCAAATTTAGAAGCGACCAGTTTATGTTGCGAATATATAAAATAAATGGTTGTATTTTGAACTCAGTATTTTAATTACAATTACGCTGGAGAAACTAGATGGTTTCTCCACAATAATAAATTCCGGGATCACAAATATCCCGGTGGTCCTTCGAACCCATTTGGAGCCCCATTAGTTCCTAATAATTTGTACGAAGAAACCAAACGTTGGAGCCACCAATTTTGGCCCCGACATGGGGGTATACCAAAACGCGCTTCTATGTCCTTGTTGTTCCTGCCTTTGTCGATTTTTATTCTAAGAGCTTCAACTTTTCACATACGCTTAAATAACTTCTGCTTCGTTTTCCCACTTTATGATTTTAGTGATACGAGTGCACTATACAAGATAGCAAATGCAACAGCAATACTTAAATTGTATGTACAAGCTCATTAATGACTAGGGCGCGCACAAAGGGTTGGTATATTCCCGAAGGCGGTAGTAAAGTAAGTTTCAAATTCTACGAAAACCATAGTATACTTGATTGACATATGTAATAAAACTTTGCTATCTTTAGTAGGAAAAATAGCCCGTTTTTAAATTTTTAAGCTAAAAGATATTTGTTAAATAGGAATTCGACGTTTAATGTAAATGGGTAAAATAACGTTAAAAGTTATTTCATTGTAAGGATTCTTTGACGATATTCGTTAAATGGAGAAGTTCGACTTTTGCAGAAAGCAAGGATATAGACAGGTACTGGCAAATTAATAATTCAAAAGCTATAAAAAATCAGAGTGAGAAATCAAAACAAATAGGGATAGGTCTGTAACAGGCACGTGTACATCAAAAAACATCTTTAAGAAAGGAAAATAGGAATCCAAATCACTTATTAATAATGCACGACTATAATGATATTGAACATATAAGAAATATGATATTAATAGAGGGAAAGGAAGCCACAGGCAGGCAGGAGGGCAGGAAGGCAGGAAGGCAGGAAGGCAGACAGGCAAACGTTTTTAAAGCCATTAAAAAAAATTAAAATCGCTGAAAAGTAAGCTAGATAGAAAAGGATAGAGGCAAAACGAAAGAAAACAGACACATAGATGTACAAACGGTGTAACAAATTGATATTATAAATTTGTTTTATGACGGTTTGTCCAATTCTAGTTTAGTGTTCGATAGCTACGCTTATCAGGAAAATAACGGAGCTGCAAAGAACAAGTTCCATTTAGAAAACAGACAATAGAAAAACAGATATTCTAGGATTATAAATCTTTCAAAATTGAGCATTTTAATAACTGTCCGGAAACCCAACCCTTCGGTTTTCAGAGTTTTAGAAGTACAAACTATTAAACTCATTTTTGGGGTCCTTATGGCACAATTGTATACTTTTCGACCTTTTCCAAATTTATAGTAATTTAGCTGAATTAGGTTCAACAGATCTACGCGGAGCATTGTTAAAAATTGTCGGACACTAAACCCGAAAGTCAGAAAAGCCATTACCTTCTTCCCTAAATGTTTTAAGATTTATTGTAGCATGTTTTAAGATTTATTGTAGTTGGGACATTTCTGAATTTATAGCCGCTATTTGTAGCTGCTAAAAAGGAGCTCAATTAACATGTGCATTTGTTTTGTTGTCACTCGAGAACTGGGAAGAACTCGCCGATCATAAACTTACATTACCATTTGACAGGTCATTTAAATTACACAGTTCCAGGCTGACTATGAAAAACTTATAACTAGCCAAACCGTTTGTCAGAACTTGGAGCAAGTAGTAATAAACGTCGAAAACCAATAAATATATTTAAAAGTTAAGTGCTTGGCCCTACACAGTCAGGAGTCAGTAAACAAAGCGTCCCAATGGTGGGCAACAAGCACATTTAGAACAGAGCTCCACTGGTACAATCTTTACCAAAGGGCATGAGTTTGAGAAAAGCTCCCGCCTCCAAAAAGCTGACTTAGTAAGGAAGAAAGATTAGTTTAGACAGTCTTGAACTAGTTTTGTTTAGTTTTAAACAGCTAAATTCTAAATTCAGTAACGAACCGAGTCTTTAGTTATTTCCGCGACCAAGTAATTCCCAGTTCTTCTTATAAGTTGCAAGTCACCATTTCATTTTCTGGCAATTAAAATTATTTCATTTATTTGTTCATTTTTATATTTTACTTATAATAAATTAACTTAGACTTACCCCTTAGTGTTTTATTCGTTTTAACTGCGCCGTTAAAGAGTCTACAGTTTTATGTAAACAAAGTGTTGCATCTACCTTCGAAGCGACCACAACAAGCTCAAGGTAAGTGATTAGTTCCAATATAATACCAAGGAGTCCTAATGGTTAGCGGCCTCCTTACCGCTCGGGCAGGCCAAATTAGTTTAATTAGGTATAAGCAGAAGTTGTAAGGACCAGGGGTAAAATCAAAACTAAGCGTCCCCTGGTGTCCTGTTACAACGGACAGACAGATGGAGCTGGGATAAATGTACTTGTTGTAAGATAAAGTTCACCGGACGAGAAAGAAAGCTTAGAAAATGAAATTTCAGTGATTTTCGACCCTTTCGTGGCGTGTCTTTCCTTGCAAATGTATGTTAACTAGTTTTACCTATAAACTTTGCTATACTGAAAACTACAGAGCTGGAGACTGAGGTAGCTCTTATCTCTTGTATATATTTCCCGACTCCTAATTAGTACTAAATTTGTTTAGTACTGAAACCCAGAAGCATTCTAGACTCACTTAGTTTTGGCTACATCCCACGCTGCTGCTATGAAACTATTTATGACGTAGTCTGCAGGAACCAGATCGACTAGATTGTCCGGCTTACAGCGGAAAGTTCTTAAAAGACCCAATCCGATACTCGCGAGCGCTCCGGTGACCCCGTAAAAGTTGTCAATCCATCCCGGTAGAGGTTCCTTGAACGTTGCCACAACTGCAAAATCATTTTGATAGTAGCGTGTTTTTCATATTTTGTTCGCTCAGTGATCACTTGGATCAGTAGGATAATTATATGTTAACAACACAAATGTATACAATATAACATTAAATTCATTGACGGGGACTTTAAACTCACTCGTTAGTCAAAAATTAAATGTGACTTTTCACGTCGACAGATCTACTCAGTTACAACTAGAGAAGATACAATGTCTCGCCTGTGATTATAACAGGTGCAATGAGCACCTGTACAACTGCAGCAATAGAGACCATGTTAGGACTAATACCCCTTGCAAAGACAAATAAATTCAAATCAGGAGACCTGACAGGCAACGTAGGTATTCTAAGTCTCACTCACCTAGAGCGAACGGCATATACCGTATCGGATTTTATGTCAATAAAATACAACTTCTACGAAGCTTGTAGAGTGACCATCACAGACCGGGAATTGTGGTCCTCGGGAGGACCTTCCTTCAAGAAAGGATCCCTCCAGTAGTATACGGATGGTTCGAAGATGGAAGGAGAAGGAACTGCAGCGGGGGTCTACGGACCCGGTTGCCGCATTTCCGAACCCCTCAGTGCCGTAACTAACATCTTCCAGGCTGAGGTTTGTGCCATAAACCTCTGCATAACGATAAACCTCAGGAAGGGATATAAACGTACAACCATTGGCATCCTCACAGACAGCCAAGCAGCGATAAAGGCTTTAAAGGCCTCCGCTTGTGAGTCGACGCTAGTCTGGGAGTGCCTGAACAACCTCAAGCAACTGGCAAACAGAAACCACGTTACTGTGTGGTGGGTAAGGGCATGAGGGCGTACCAGGCAATGAAAAGGTCGACGAACTCGCAAAACGCGGAGTAACCACACCATTTACTGGACCTGAGCCTTGCTGTGGAATACAGAAAAGCCACTAAAACAGGCGGTCAAACTATGGGAGGAACAACAGAAGTCCACATACTGGCAGAATATACCAGGACAACGTCTTCATCAGTGTTTCGAAAAATAAAGCAAAACTTGCTTTGTCTCTCAGCGAGATGGTGTTGAAAACCATCACTGGCCTATGCACAGGCCACACAACATTAAAATACCATCTTTTTAAGATTGGTAAAGCTGAGGACCAAATCTGCCGTTTATGTAACGTGGTAGAGGAAACGGCAGAACACTTTCTATGCGAATGCAATGCTGCCTGTCGAAGCAGACATAACATTTTCGGAAAGGCAACCATGACACCTAACGAAATAAGGGACTCGAAGTCCAGAGACATTATAAGGTTTACCAATAGCCTACAATTTCTCTAACAAAGAAAGAGCTCATAAGTTACAAAAGAACCATTAAGGGTCGAAGTGACGGAAGGCATACAAAGGCCAAAGCCTTAGCATCCAATAATAATAATAATAATACCTCGATATATCATTATATTCCTTTCCTTGTTCGTCGCGGAGGTTAGGATCTTCTATCTGAAGGCTGGAAAGCGAACTGCAGCCAACGTAAACGACAATACATATAATATATGGCAAAATAAATTGGTAACAGAGTCTTGGCATTGTTCCGTGTGTAAGGAATTAGATAAATCCTGACATTGGGGTTGTGTGTTTTTTCTTCGTAAAGGACAGGACTAAATGAAGTGCTCCCATAAGCGCCAGAGTGGTCCAGTGATTAGAGCACTGGGCCGAAGGTCAGGAGTTCCAATCACTGACTCGATGCCTGGAGGGCGACCTACCCAGTCGCTTTAAATAATTTGGAAACCTGTATTCGAATAAACAAGGGGTAATCGTGCGGTTGTCTAATGCGTGATACCTACCACATAACCACGAGTCATGAATTTGGCATACGACAAGCGGGTGGGTGTGAAATCAAGTATGCGGGAGCTCCGACTTCCAGCCAGTCCACATATTTATAATCATAAACGTAGATTGGTTTTACCATATTTTTCTACTAACTTTGGCAATTTTTTATCATTCTATTGTCTAAATCTGTTTTAGTGTAAACGCACAATATAAATCAAAAGCAGGAAGATTTCCTTACCTATGGAAGGTCTGACGACGGCGACGGGTAAATTAGCTCCTTCTTGTCTAACAACGTCTTCGGCTATGGATTTGGTGAAAACGTACGTGTTCGGCCACTTTCCCAAAAGCCTGAAATAGTTAAGTGTATTTAGATGTTTTATTATGGTTGTTTAAGTTCTGAAACCGAATTCAAGTAACTTTGTGTAATTTCGCTTTGCAATTAGCAACTTTCCTCGTTTAAATTGTTAGTAGGTAAACTAAAAAATCAAGATCATATTTATGGGATTCGCCGAAACAGCTTTTGTTGAATATTACAAACAATGCGTGTTGTTTGTGCAGCAAACACGTCAGTAACATAAAAGGAGGATAATTACTCTCATGACTCACGTGGGCGTCAGTTCCTCTAATTTGTTGTCGTTGAAAGTTTCCACCAGGGTCAAAAGTTGTTCACCCGTAATTTCGGGCTCGTAAAACTCCTCATCTATTTTGGGATGCGTGCAGAAGGAGTACGCCGTCGAAATGTACACAAACGAATGAAAAGGATCAACAGTTACCCGTAGTTAATTTTCATTTCTTCGTTCCTTCACTCACGCTCAAATTTTTGACTTGTTTAGCCATCTGTAGGATATCCCTAGTGCCTCTCACATTGATATGGGCTGCCAATCGCAGCTTTTCGTCAAAGCGTACGGTCGCGGCGACGTGAAAGATGCAGTTGACCTCTGAAAACAATGTTTGTTTGTCTGTATCGCTAATTCCTAGATTTGGAAGGCTGCAGTCTCCGGAGATTATGAAAACCTTCTCAAAAGCCTTTGGATATTCGTCTTTTAAGCGGCTGTAAATCTAAAAACGCAGAGTTAAAGTATATAATTGAATAATGCACACACTAACTACCAAGGGTTTCTCCGGCGAGTGAACATATGTGGAATATGTGCTAATGATATTTAGAATAATACACGAACAGTACAATACAGCGTATGCAAATACAATTAAAGTTAAAATATATATAATTAGTTGTTAGTTTTTGGCGATTTTCAACTTTATTCGGCAATGGTACATCCAAATTCCTTGCATTTTTCTTTGGTAAAAGCAAAAAGTTGAGATATTAGATATATCTTTGTATATTTGAAGTTTAAAAAACAGCTAAAACAGTATTGAAAATTCACCTACACGAACTCATTTAAGAAGAAAAATAAATAATTTATTTTTATTATTCATATTTCCATTTCTTGTATCTTACCGATCCCAAAATTTAGTACAGACTTATTAACACTGTTAGAACGCCTTAAGATAGTCTTTTTTACAATTTTGGATCTAAATTTGCGAATTACATAAATCCGTTCACTATATTTATAACTTTTCACCAGTCTGTATATTTGTGAGTTTAAGAAGAATATGTTTGTATAGGAAAAAAATGTTTGTGTACTTAGTTGTCTTTGTTAAACTTTCTTTTTTAATTTCAATACCCGATCTACAGAGTTTTTCACCAGTGTGATGTTCAAAGGCTTTTCGCCATTGTGCAAGTTTAAAGTAATGTATAAAAATTTGCTTACAACGTTGTCAAAGTATTCTTCGAATCTCTTTTGGATGGTTTTGTTTCTTTTGGGCCGCATTAGGATGTATATCCTCTTGACGTCACTGCATGTCCTTAGCAGTTTTTCGACGAGTAACCTGCCTAAGAATCCAGTTGCTCCGGTAACGAACACAGTTGACTCGGAAAAGTACTGCTGAATGCTGCTGGGTTGCGTAATAAGGTCCTCTACCGTTCGTCGGTGGTTTTCCACTGGATATATCAGTTCCATCTAGATATAAAAATAGTTTTATTGATGTAAAGTATATTCTTACGTAGTATTTTTTGCATTCTCTGTTCTAAAATTAAGAAACCCGCGACCGCTTATTTATTTATTTATTTATACAAAAACATAAACAGAATTGTAAGGAAAAGCCACTTGTAGGTATTGGAAATATGTACTATCATTCATTAATTTAAATAACAAATAGAAGGACGCACTGCCTTTTATTTATTGCTAACAGGAGTCATTGTAAATCATGACTCTTTTTGGTTATTGTAGATTCTAAACAATTAATATTTATAAAGTTTTGTTTTAAAAATATCCGTAAGATGTCCTTACTGTTAAATTTATTTTCGAACGCAGAAGGGAAGTGCTTTGTTGCGAATCACAGTTACAATATTTAAAAAATCTACTTAAAAAAAACGAACTAAATCAATTTCTAACAAAAAATTGTTTAAGGTGTTGGAAATATTTATTTCATTACATAAATAAGTCAAAGCAGGGCCGTCGTTAGACCTTTTGACGTCGCGAGCTAATTTCCCAATATGCGTCTACCAAAAATAATGTTTTACTCTGGTACCATTTAAAAAAATAAATAACTTACAAATTATTTTTTATTTCTAAGCCGCATTTTTGTTTATATATTCGTGTTTCATATAATAACAAATACAAAAACAAAATGTAGATGTACTTATTATATTAAATAATTTATTAATCTGACAAAGAAGTGACACATTGTATCAAAACACAAAGAGAAGATTTGATGTGAAAGCTATTGAAGTTGGTTTTAAAATGTTTATCCGCTTTAGAGATTACTTATGCCGTTCTGTGCGTGTGCTGCAGGGTGTCGTTTCAACCGGGAGTAGTGATAAAAATACAATAAGTTTTTAGCAAAATTCATGATTATTAGCAAACAACAACAAGCAAGCGGGAGACTACTTCTGAACAACGAGGAAATCGAACAAGTAGAGAAATTCATATACCTTCGAACTATAATCATAAAATGGTAACTTTGTTTGGATTGTACGCACCAGTAGGTAAACAAAATATGAAAAATAAGCAATAAAACCAAATGATGCAATAGGCATTGAAATGAATCTTGTAGGGGTAAAACTTGTGGTTTGTTGTATACTGGTTCGAATAATAACCGATACAGTAGCCATTTGCATTGTACTCAACGGAGGATCGACAACAACATGGCCCAGAACCGCAACTTCCACTGGATTTTCAGCATTTCGCTTTTTATTTGCGACGGACCCCATCCTCTGAAATTGTCTCACTAACTCCAAGACATACTTGCGAATCTCATGATTATCTGATTGAACATTCGGCGCTTCTACTGGTTCATTGATTGTTTCCGAAGAAAAACGCAATTAGTTCAACTCTTTCTGTAATCGAATAAACCATTTTAAGTGTTCAGAGAAAACAACGACAACTACGCCGAAATACGGCGTGATACTGACGTATACAAAACATTCAAATGTTTATACCAACGTATGGTCAACCAATGTCGTCTAATTATTTCATAAATGCTCCTGAACATTCAGTACCGTGAAATTTTGAACAGCATTTCCGCAAGAACTGAAGCTCGGGATCCAAAAATAAAAAAAACTGCTGTACTCGATCGGTCTTACAAATGGTATGTCGTTTGATACCGCTTTCTATTTAAAAGTTTTGGGTGAAAGTCACCCCATTTTCGGGGTTGAACGGAAACAGCCGTATTACATGTCCCCCTCCCCCGGGGCGATTTTACAAAAACTGAGGTTTAGTGTCACAAAGCACGCGTGTTTCGTTTTAGGTGGGCCACCATGTATACATTTAATTAAGTAATTTTTGTGGAGCTGTTAAGAATATATGGATGGTTGTATACACACATTCACACCCTTATAAACATTTAACAAAACTCTTTTTCTTCTTAGGATGCTTTATCTTTTACGAAATGTAGCGACCTTCTCTCCCATGCCTGAGTTACGCGACTAAAGTGCCATAGACATAGAAGACCTACAGCTTAACGTGGGCTTCGAACCACGAGAAGTGTAATCACTTCTACTCCAGAGAAGAGTGGCTAGGCAGAATACCTCGTTGATTTGCCATTGCCTTGCGAGGCAACACGGTCGTTAACAATCCGATGTTTCGATCCTGGGAATTGAACCCAGGACCTTCAGGGTAGAGGCCAAAAGTGCTAATCTCTAGCACACGGCCGCCTCAAACTCTTTTTACAAACTGAAATCTTTCTCTACGCAACAATCTAATAAAAGCATTGCAATAGAACTTACTCCGAATTAATATAGGAGTGTAATTTTGGGATTTCGGTAGTTTAAATCTAGGTTTTACCAAGTTAGGGACCTCAGTGGGGTAGTGCAAACAAGCGCCGTCAGTCAAGGTCACAGTAAAATGCGGTTCGGTCGGTCACGGAATCGGACCCCGGCTGAGGCGACCGCATTTCGCTTAGCTTAGGGCATGGCTAGTACATGTATGTAAGGGATGCCCGCACCCCCCCTGAAGTAACGAGATAGTGGCTCCGGGGGGGGGGGGAGTGTGAATGAGAAAACTTTACGAAAAGGTAAGCAAATTTGTGCCGAAATATATAATTGTTATTTAAAATAAAATTATATTTTAATAAGCGAAGTTCACATGTAGATTTTAAATCAAACAAACATGAATGATTTTATATTTGAAAATAATATGATGGTATGGGTAATTAAATAAATAAAATTGAATGTCTAATTTTTTTAGTATTTATGTTTACAAAGACGTAACGTAATGCATTTATGTCATTGTGTATTGATAGAGATGCCATTGATTCGTATTTGTATTATGTTATGTAAGATCCACTACGTTACATAGTAATCGTTTGAAAGGCAATGGTTGTCTTCTTGTAGTAAGTAAATATACTTAACTTTATAATAACTTAACAGATCTTTATACAACAGCTTTATTCAGAATACAAGGTGGACCAGCTACGTGGTCTCTCCTCAAAAGTGGTTGACGCAACCCAATATACGTATAGCATGGCAACCAAGTCACTTTTTCTTTAATTTAACTAAATTAATCAGTGTTGCTTACTTATGACAATACTAAGTCGAGTTGTCAATTTACTTAAATTTTAGTAAGATGTTTTCGAATACCGAGAATCGAGAATGTCGCACATTTTTGGTGAATGCCGCGGTTATGCGGGTGCAGCTCGCAATTAATTTTAAGGTTCCATCCAAGTAGAAGGCCACCGCACGAAAATATTTAAAAACCTTTAAACTTTTGTAAGCAATTAAAGTAGATTTATTTATTGCAGAAGGTGTAGGCCCAGAACTATTACGAATTTGGAAAACGAACTAGCACTGTTAGAGGCAGTGAATGAGAATTCCTATGTAAAGCAAAGAGATATAAACACAATTCTAAAAGCAAATGTATTTCATTCCTATTACGTTACTTGCTTGCACGAATTGCATGAAAATAAGCCTCAGGAAAAATTGCAATTTTGTAATACGCTTTTAAATTATTTTTAAAGTAATTGTACTTGTAACATTTTTTAAATAACATTACTTTAAAAAATTCATTTACTAAACAACCCAATTATTGCAACATGGTGAACATTTATTACAGTAATCGAAGGACACTACTTTCTGCAGAAAATAACAAATGAAGTCATACCTTGATTTGAATAGACCTTGCTTATAAGAAGCTTTGCTAGA
This sequence comes from Limonius californicus, assembly GCA_014611495.1. Classification (NCBI taxonomy): domain Eukaryota; kingdom Metazoa; phylum Arthropoda; class Insecta; order Coleoptera; family Elateridae; genus Limonius; species Limonius californicus. Next base: position 10,526 of record JABXWE010060391.1, read on the forward strand.
TTTTTTTTAATAGAATATGATTAAAAATTTTTTTTAAATATCTATATATGAAAGCATAAATCATTTTCCTGCAAAAGTGCAAATATAATTTTTTGCCAAATAAGGCAATTGTTTACTGGCCCTCGGAAATTAACTGCCTCATCTACAAAGCGATCAGGTGCTCCGAAACACGTCATTAAAACAAGAACAAGACTGATACAGTTTCAGTGGAATATTTTGGTATGTTTGTGTACAGCTAATAAATTTATCTCGTTTTAGGACAGAATATTGTTCACTTCTTGTTTCATTTCTACACATATTTATCAATTTTTTACTCACAAACGAAAATAGTATGCCATACAATTTAGTTTTGATCTGTAGATTTATCACCATACAAGGTGTCAATTTGAAATCGTACACTGTGTTATATCTCTGGAAGTAAAATTTTTCTATTGTCCGTTCCACACTTCAGAGTCAGTATGGGCTTTAATGCAGAGCGATGTAGCCATATTTCAGCACAAAACTGTTTGTAAATGAGTTTACACCTGTCAATCATAAATAAATCCTGCTTTTGTATTCCTGAGCGCTTAACAAGTACTAATCACTTACTAATGCCTTTTCCTTTACTAACCACTTTTTTGTCAGCGGTATTCAAACAATTTTTTTGAAAAATACGTGCTGGTCATACTCATTAGCTTAAATTGGTTTCTACGTTTTTAGGAAGCATTCCTCGCTGATGGGTGGTAGTTTAATTTTTTTTCCATAATATAATAATAAAAACAACTTAAAAAAATACATGTATTTATAACAAAAAGCAACGAATATTTTTAATTACACATATAATATTTATTTACAC
>JABXWE010060393.1:0-12907 GCA_014611495.1 Limonius californicus
AAAAAAAAAAAAAGGTTAGGTTAGATATCATATCGGTAAACGGAAAAAAAGTGAATGGAAACAAGCTAATCTTTAGATAAACATTTCACATATGCTATTAAAACTTTCTAAAATCCTGACTCCTGACTCCTTGGTAAGTTCAGGTTTGGCTGTTCAAAATTATAATCACTTCATTTTATAGTTTGGATTTTTTTCCTATGGATTTTTTTTCCATGGATTTTTTTCCTGGATTTTTTTCTTTGGGTTTTATTTCCTACAATCTAAATAACCTCAGGTACCTATATGTGGTTAAAGTTTTTCGCAGGTGTTTAGAATCACTCTGTATAAGTGTATAGGTACAATTATGAGTGGATATTGTAAGATATGTGGAAAATAAAGCATTCGTATTTTCAAGAAATACATCTTTCCAATTGTTTAGTAGATTTAATAATTAATTGTATTTGTGTTGTGAACTCAGCTGTTCTTTCTTTTCGATCTTACAAATACCGTAGTCAGTGGCGGTTCGAGCAACAGGTTCGGACGTCTCGAGACCCGTTCGTTATACATTTAACTGAAAATAGGACCGACGTAGACCTCGTTTGAATGATTTTGGCATGTAACTGTACCACCTATTAATATACATACATATTTATAATCATTTTTTGATAAGCTATGACTTGTTGGTTCGTAAACTTCCCTTTCTGTATGTATTTTGTGAGCAATACTGAAATAAAGCAGAAGCCCATTTTTCTGTTTCTATCTGCCCGATGGAGTAATATTACGGTACACTTTAGGCAAGCTGTAATCTGTAAACACCAAATTATATAATACCACACCAAAGAGCTATTGTAAAGAATTCAGGTTTGTTTAGCTATCTATACATCAACTTTTACATAGCGCAAGAGGTTGCAAAAACACATTTGAGAACTGTAACCATTAAGCACACATCTTATTTGTAAACTTGGGTACTAAGAGATAATGAATTGAGAGAAAAATCATTGTAGTAATTGAAGCTGACCTTGAAAACTGTCAAGCAGTTATTTACATAAACTGCACGGCTTAAGTATAAGAACACGTTTTGTTTTCGTTTGTTTCGTTTATTATACTTACAAATATGCCAGATATCATCTATTTTATCATATTGCTATTGGAACGCGCTAGCTGTTCAACTACTACATTATTTCATAAGTATGTCTTTATCAGTTGAATTACCACACGAATGTACCGAAGAATTTCACTTAAATTTACTGAGAATGTTTACAGTAAGATAACAACATTTGCATTATATAAACACACATCCAATAATTAACTTTATCCCATTTACGCCGGCCGTTTGTAAATTTATTTGCGCCATCTATATTCGCTGGTGTTCCCAATTAATACGGTATTCCCGTCACACGTAAAATCATGTTGGTTATTCTTACGTTGGTCATTCTGAATCTGAAAGAAAATGTCACATGATAAGTGTCAAGCTGTGTTAACAATGATAACTATTCAAATATTAAATAGAAACCGTCTTTATTTAACCAATAAAATTTGTTTTTCGAATTAAACCATTATAATGACAAATTTACAGTTTTCAAAATTTTAGAATCATTTTATGTTATGTTCAATTTATCCGTCAAGTAGGGTAAAAAATTAAAATAAAAACGTTGCGGTTTAGAAATGGCTCAAAACGACTATCAAATGGCCCTGCTGTTGCAGCAGCACTTCCAACACGAAGCCTCTATGGAGAGCCCTTCCAACGACTTGGTGTACGTCAAGAAAAAAGCCAAAACTGCCCAAGATAACACCAAATCCCTTGTTGATCCGTCCTGGGAACTTGTAGATCCAACTCCCGACATTCATATGCTTTTCATAGTGTTCAACGAGAAGTACTTTTGGAATAAACTGTTGGCTGTGTGTGTTGACTGGAGCAAACGCATGACAACATGTGCCGGAATTTGTAGTTACCAAGGCAGGGGTGGCATGTGCCAGATAACTTTAAGCGAACCTCTGCTGAAGTTGAGACCCAGGAAGGACCTAGTGGAAACACTTCTGCACGAGATGATCCATGCTTTCTTGTTTGTTACAAATAATAATAGAGATCGCAGTGGACATGGGCCCGAGTTTCATAAGCATATGTATCGGATTAATGGTGAAGCAGGTAATGTTGCAAATTGATTGTTCTGTTGTATTGGAAGTAATGTGTTTGATAAATTATTTAATTGTTTGTTAAAATGTAAGTAAGTTATATACTGACTGAATGCCTGTTTCAGAGATTTTAAAATAATATACCTATCTAACATCTTGTAAATAATTTGCACAAAACAGATTTATGTAAACTATAAACTTTATGTTTGATTTTAACCATTTGTTAACTGGATGTGGAATTACTTTTTACATTATGTTTTATTAAAACAGGCACAAATATAACGGTGTACCATGACTTCCATGATGAAGTGCGGTTGTATAAGCAGCATTGGTGGAGATGTGATGGTCCTTGCCAGAAGCGGAAACCTTACTTTGGAATGGTCCGTCGAGCCACCAACAGAGCTCCAGGGCCCAATGATTTTTGGTGGGGTGAACATCAAAGAATGTGTGGTGGAAATTTCATTAAGGTATTTTATTTCTATTATCCCAAGCTAATAAATATAGGGAAGTTTTTTACTGTGGGATTATAACAGAAACTCCGGTTTAGGAACCCAGAAAAGTGGTTTTCGAAAGATGTTTGTTTGTTTATGTGTATGATGGATGTCAGATGATTTTCCAGTCTAGAAAATGGATAAAATACTGCAAATGTGGCACACATTAGCAAACTTACAGTATTTATAATATTCAGCCCAATGATGTAACCAAAAGGGAAGTGAACGTTTGTTGTCTGGATAAATCAATTTTCAAGTTTTATTATTAGAACACCTTGTATGTTTATTGTTATATAGTCTTGGGAATTTTTATGCGGAAGCAAATAAAAGAAATGCAGATATATAAACATATGCAGGGTGTTGCACTTAAAAAAGTTTGAATTGATTTAACTGAACAGGAAACATTTGGTTTTTCCATTATAAAATTGAACTGTGCAATGAAGATTCTGCTAATTTAACCAAATTGACGCCTAGCATCATTTGGAATTTAAAGGTTAGCTATTTGTACTTTATGATTAGACTGTATACAGAATTTCTTAAGGAATCTAATAATTTAAATTGCTTTATCAAGAAAATTTAGTTTAATAAATTCATGTTTAACCAAGATGGATATTAAGGAAGCAAGTAATTACTTTTCTTTTGTAATTAATATTGTTGCAATAGTCCTACTAATTTTAATTCTTAAGTTTTTAAACTTATTTTGGTTATTTAGAAGAATTAGAAAATTAGAATTTTGTACAAAAGTTTATTCACAACATTCTGCAGAACATGTATAACGTGAATCAGAAATTTATGAGAAATTCTGTTGGCGAGCATGCACAAATAGGTCAAAATTATATTGACATCTATGAGGAAGCTGGCAAAACAATCATGACGTGATTGTAGATAATGTAGAATTTCATGAAGGTTTCTTAATAATTATTTACATAACCATAAATCTTGTTAATTTGTTGGCGTCTTGTATCATATTATTTTTCTCAGTTTTTGGGGTATGTTTCTTGCTGCAGCAATGAAAGATAAGAGAAAGTGCGGTTAGCGTCGGCGCGGCGGCGTAAACAGTTGGTAAAACATTTGCCTTTCTGCTCTCTGTGATGATTGGTGAACACTAAAAATTCCGAGCAAATTCAGCAGAACTTAAGGCATGATTTACACAATTTTGTACAAGGTCGTGTTCTATGAGATAACTCAAAATAATCATGCGACTGTGGATAATGTAGAATTCTACCAAGTTTCATAATAATTGTTTACTGTTGTTTACACAGCCACGAATGAAGGACGCGAGCGAGATAAGAAAAGTGCGGTGAAAATCGGCGCGGCGGCGTAAACACTTGGTAAAACATTTGCTTCTGCCCTCTGTGATGATTGATGAACACTAAAATTTGCTCGTTTGCTCATCGATGCGACGCAGATCCGAATAAAATTCAGCAGAATTTGGAGCATTATTATAGAATTTTATACAACATTGTGTTCTATAAGAAAACTGCCAAAATAATCATACAACTGTGTATAATGTAGAATTCTACCAAGTGTCATAATAATTGTTTACTGTTATTTACAAAGCCACGAATGTAGGACGCGAGCGAGATAAGAGAAATTACGGTTACCGTCGGCGCGGCGGCGTAAACACGTGGTAAAACATTTGCTTCTACCCTCTGTGATGATTGATGAACACTAAAATTTGTTCGTTTGCTCATTCATGCGACGCAGATTCGGAACAAAATTCAGCAGAATTTAGAACATGATTACAGAATGTTATACAACATTGTGTTCTATGAGAAAACTGTCAAAATAATCATGCGACTGTGGATGATGTAGAATTCTATCAAGGTTTTATAATTATTGTTTACTGTTGTTTACATAACCACGAATGAAGCATGCGAGCGAGATAAGAGCAAGTGTGGATAGCTTCGGCGCGGCGGTGTAAAGAGTTGGTAAAACATTTGCTTCTGCCCTCGGTGATGATTGGTGATGTAATAGTCCGGACCTGGTGTCGGGTAAACTCAGAGCCAGGGCTCACTGGGAATAAAAATTATTTATCGGATTAACAGTTTTATTCCTATTTATTTACAATTCTACCTTAAATTAAAATACGGGATATAAATATATATACAATAATAAAACAAAAATACGGTGTTCTAAAATAAAAATTAAAGCTGCCTTGGTTCGGCCCTGGAATGTAGACAATCTGGACACGTTCCGTGCGGGTCAGGGGACAGCGACGCGCTGCTGTAGACGGTTGCGGCCAGATGAGGAGCACGCTCGCTTATTGAAGGCCACAGCTGCTAAACAACTAATACATTTTTATTACAATGGAAGAAACGGGGTTACTCGCAGCAACTGGATTGTAGCAGTTCCCTGGACTCGTGTTCTCCGTTACCTAGCAATAAAGGAAATTCGTTCAGGTTACTTATAACTGGCATAAAATAAGTCATGCGAATTCCATCGGCCTTGCAGTGGTCTTCGCCGGTCGATCGCGGTGTGTTGTTAAAATGTTCGGACTTTCGCAGGAATCGTGGATTTGTTTAGAATTATTAAAGCGAGCACTAAAACGAAAGCGCGGGTCCCCCCAGGCTAACGAGATAGTACTGCGATATCCGTAGTAAATTCTTTAAACTACTTTCAATGCGGTGTTTTCTAGGTCTGGAGAAAATACGTAAATACGTATGTTTGGGATCAACTAAAGGCGGGATTACACTAAACGAAAGCGCGGGTTCCCCCAGGCTAAATCAGGGTTGAACGGAAAGTAGTTACTGGATTACACTGTCAAAGCGCGGGTCACCCCAGGCTAATTCTGTGTTAACTGGATTTCTAGGATTTTCAGGTATGCGGTGAACTGGGTTTAGTTAAAGGGTTCGGTTAATAAGTTCAGGTTACTGGACTGGCTTTTAGACTGGTTTTGGAGCTGGACGTTCTTCTCCAGGTTTCGGCTGGGAAGTTTCGGGTTCTGGACTGGTTTCTAGACTGGACTTCTTTCTCCGGTCTTCGGCTCCGAAGATCTGGTTTCTGGCCTGGACTTCTTCCTCTGGGCCTCAACTCAAAAGTTGCTGCATTTTTTTCAAAAATCCATTTTTATATTGCTGGTCCGGCTGATCTCACTCGTTTTGGCGTCGTGTCGGGTCGGTAGGGAGTGGGATGGCTCATCGGTTTGCGGCTACCAGCGCCACCAGCGCCTTACCGGTGAAATAATAACGCGGAAAGTTTCTAAATAAATTTAAAAACGCGTTCTGGCCGGAAACTTCGTTACAATGAACACTAAAAGTTGCTCGTTTGCGCATCGATGCGATGCAGATTCGGAGCAAAATTCAGCAGAATTTAGAGCACGATTATAGAATTTTATATAACATTGTGTTCTATGAGAAAATTGTTACAATAATCAAGCGACTGTGGATAATGTAGAATTCTACCAAGTTTCGTAATAATTGTTTACTGTCGTTTTCATAACCACGAATGAAAGACGCGAGCGAGATAAGAGAAAGTGTAAAGAGTTGGTAAAACATTTGCTTCTGCCCTCTGTGATGATCGATGGAACACTAAAAGTTGCTCGTTTGCGCATTGATGCGACGTAGATCCGAACAAAATTCGGCAGAATTTAAGGCATGATTACAGAATTTTATACAACGTTGTGTTCTATGAGAAAACTGTCAAAATAATCATGTGACTGTGGATAATGTAGAATTCTATTAAGATTTCATAATAATATTGTTTACTGTCGTTTTCATAGCCACGAATGAAAGACGCGAGCGAGATAAGAGAAAGTGTAAAGAGTTGGTATAACCAGAGCCAATCTACTGGCTCTGGGTAAAACATTTGCTTCTGCCTTGCGCATCATTGCGACGCAGATCCGAATAAAATTCAGCAGAATTTAAAGCATGATTATAGAATTTTATATAACATTGCGTTCTATGAGAAAACTGTCAAAATTGTCATGCGACTGTGGATAATGTAGAATTCTATCAAGTTTAAAAATAATTGTTTACTGTTGTTTATATAGCCACAAATGTAGGACGCGAGCGAGATAAGAGAAAGCGCGGTTAGCGTCGGTGCGGCGGCGTAAACACTTTGTAAAACATTTATCTCTCTGCCTTCTGTGATGATTGATGAACACTAAAAATTGCTCGTTTGCGCATCATTGCGACGCAGATCCGAATAAAATTCAGCAGAGTTTAGAGCATGATCTACAGAATTTTATACAATGTTGTGTTTTATAAGAAAACTGTCAAAATGATCATGTGACTGTGGATAATGTAGAATTCTACCAGGTTTCGTAATAATTGTTTACTGTTGTTTATATAGCCACGAATGTAGGATGCGAGCGAAATAAGAGAAAGTGCGGTTACCGTCGGCGCGGCGGCGTAAACACTTGGTAAAACATTTGCTTCTGCCCTCTGTGATGATTGATGAACACTAAAAATTGCTCGTTTGCGTATCCATACGATGCGCATTTTATAGCATGAATGTGCAGAATTGTGTACAAAATTTTACAACCAGTAGGTATTCTGTATGACAAGCTATAAAATTTTGTAAAAACGCTTTGTACAAAATTCTGAACAAAATTTTTTTAATAAGACAATTTATTTCAATTCTCTCTCTAGGTTCAAGAACCACCTAAAGTAATGTCCAATAAGAAACCAGCAAAGGAGAAGAAGCCCGCCACAAATCCAAATAGTGACATCCGCAGCTTCTATCCTGCTGTGAAAGATCAAAACTCCAGTTTTCCCAATACAAGTGTTAATATAAATAACAAACCAAACGGCCTTAATACGTTAGTTAGTAACACAAATCAGCCACCTGCAAGTTCGTCTTCAAATACCATAAAGGGCTTGAAAGACTTGAATGCAACTAGAACAAATAATACCCGTTCTAATTCCACTAGCACCGTAGTAATTAATAAAAAATTAACCAAAACCAAGCAAGACACAAAAGAAGCAGAGACTTCCAAATCCAAAGAGGTGCAACCAAAAACGAGCACCCCCATCATTGCGTTTTCCGGCACAGGACAGTCACTAAGTAGTTCAACACCTGGCAAGCCAGATTATGAAGCAGTTCGAAACCATTGGGTCAACAAATTCCCAAGTGTTTCCCAACCAGTCAAACGTTCTTCCAGTACCAGTTCTATGGTACCTGGCAGCCCCCCAAAGCGCTTGAAACCCAACCAAACAGAAAATATAGATCATGTGACTTGCCCTGTTTGTCAGAAGAAGTTTCCATCTAGTGAAGTTAACGCCCATTTAGATCATTGCTTGGAAGAGCAATTGGAGCAGCCACAAAATAAACTCCCGAAGTGTCCCGTGTGTGATCAGGAATTTGAATTGAATGTGATTAATGGACATGTTGAGGCTTGTCTAAGTAATGTGTTTGTGGAAAGTGAAGAGCCAATGGATAATAATGTTAAACCCACCCAAGACTTAATTCCATGCCTTGTTTGTGATAAGAAAATCCCCAGGGACGATTTAAATGCTCATTTGGATGATTGCATGGGGGGTAACAATATTTTTAGTAATAGCAGTGGTAATATTAACCCTGATGATGACATTAGCGATGATAAGCCAATAGATGAGGGCAAGGATAAAAAATACAATTGTCCTGTTTGTTTTGAACTCTTTAGTGTTAGCGAGATGACTGAACATTTGGATAAATGCCTGTCAAGTGATGATGAGGCTTCTAGTTCCTTTTTAGAGGATCCTTTTTAATCTGTATGAACTTGTAAATTGTTTTTTTTAATTGTTGTGTTAATAAGTCAGAGCTACAGTTTAAGAAAATTAGAAATGTGGATTTCCATTTGCCTTCTAAAATTTATTTATTGATATAATTGTTGAATTTTCTATTTTGGGTGTAAAGGTAACGAATTTTTTAATATTTATAAACAAATACATGTGGTTGTAATATGTTTTTTATTTATTACAGAATTTTTGCTGTATTGCTCATACAAGTAGGAAACTTGGTAAAAAAATCCCATTTGTACCAACCTTCTAACTACTGAATTGCATTTTAAAAGGAAAATCCCCTTTCCTGTTTAATTTCAAATCAATGCTTGTAGACAGAATGAAATTGATAAACACTTTTGGAATTAAATATTATTAGAAGCAAATTGTAATGTCAGAACTGCGGAGAATTTTTTTACACAAATGATTTAATGCAAATATGCAAGCTCTAGCAATTTTGTCCCAATTGTATTAACATTTTTAAACAAAGAACCTCCCCCCTCCTATTTCATTGCGTAGTTTTCAATCATTTTTGGAATTAATTTAATTAAGTTGTGGTGAGCAATTTACGAATTACGAATGAAAAATTAGAAGCAGAAGGTAATAACTTACATGGACAACAAATTTGACCATGGTATAGTATATTTCATTAGGAGTCTGGAAATAAGGATTTTTGCGTGCGCGCGTGACAAATTCTCGTGTGAGGCGAAGCCGAACACGGGAAGTCATGCAAGCACGGAAAAATCCATTTCCGGACGTGTAATGAACGATTCTTTTTATTATACTTATCTAAAAACCACGCAAAAAAGGATAAAAAGTAAATTTAGAACATTTTATTTTCAAAGTAATCATAATACATCGTACCTAATAGTACCAAACATGATTAACATTTCCATAGCAACGATATATTTATTATCGGCATTTAGCGCACGCAAAAAAAAACGGAGATCGGTAAAAATTTTACGTGCGCTGTTCTGAAAATGCCACCTTTACGTCTTTGTAAAAACAGATGAAAACAAGGTATTTTCATATAAGTATAACAAAAAAGGAATTATGTGTTACAAAAGCGACTACTACCATTCCCTTCAACTGTGTTGGTATTGTTACGAACCCAGAGTACCTGCAAAAGCGGACTAATCCCTTTGCCGCAACCGACTGCGACTCTACAAAAATGAACATTGAGGTTTTGTCCATTTGAATAGTTTCCGGCCGGGTTGCAATACACCTAACGGCGTAGTACTCGAAACTCTCTATGCAAAGGCGAAAATCCCGTCCCAGCGCGTCGTTTGGTTACGGAATTACGGCGCTGCAAGTATAAAAAATCACGCACCCTGGTGGCGGACTTTGCATACCGATCGGAACGATTTCGCGCTACTCGGTTGTATTCGGGACGCTCTTTCCCACGCCGTGAACCGCATTTCGCTAGCATATCTATCTTGGATAATAAAACTACGGAAAATTTCAATTTGTCCTAAAATAAATCGTTTACCTACGCGCAGACGCCGGAGCAGTGCACGTAGTTTTCCCAGACTAGCTAGGTACGCGTTCTCCTTCCTCAAAATGGTTTGTAGAATTTAGGACGTCGCCGTCGCATGAACCCGGTGTTATTCGATCTGAAGACGGTGGTTTTTAACGCCCATGACCAAAATTCTAGAGCAGGGAAACCGCAGGCGTCTACGTTAACCGATAACTCGGCGACTCGTAGCCAAGAACGAACAATTTCAACACATTTTTTGGCAGACCTGGGGGCGGGGGCACTAAAACTGTTCTCCAGCTTATTTTTCGCGCCAGAAATCATCAGCAACGGTATTCGACTACCCGGCAAAGAAATTATCTCTATCAATTCAGTTGCAGCCCAGTAATTAGACGTCCAAATTGAATGCGCCCGCTCTCTTCCACAGCCGCCGTTTACCAACGAGCGGGCCCATCCGAACCCGCTTTCGCTTGGTCACGGATGGGCATGTTGTCCAACAGATCCCTGAGCTTGAACCGATTTGTTTAATAAATGAAAAAACTGGATTTAGGGCTAAGTTTTTTTCAAAAATTTACGCTCGTCCTATGTAGCGTGCGTCTACACCTTTGGCGCTTCGAACACCGCTAGGCGTGGTGATAAGGGAAATTAAATAGTAACCAGGTCATCGCTTATGGGTTGCAAAAGAGAATTTAATTTAGAATTTTGGATATTGGGTTCGTAACAATACCAACACAGTTGAAGGGACTGGTAGTAGTCGCTTTTGTAACACATAATTCCTTTACCATTGTCAAATTTGTTGTCCATGTAAGTTATTACCTTCTGACATAGTTTTAAAGTTGCCAGCCCCTAATTCTGCGAAAATAGCTAGAACCTCATCTTTACTAACCTTTGGGATAAATATCCCTTCTTTTAACATAAATTAATACTTTTTTTATATGTTTTGTACATTATTATTTGAAGAATGTGTATGGTGATAGTGGAAGTGAATATAAGCTCCGAGTAAAATCAAAATAACCGGATGATTAAAGGCAATAAAAATCAAAGTGAGAACGTAGCAAGAGGGTAGAGAGAATAAGAAGCAAATACAGCTAGAAATCAAGGTAGGAATAGGGAATTAATTGGCAAATAAGAAAGAAAACAAGTGCAAACGCCGATAAGAGCGCGGTCTCCGACAGGTAAACTGGGATCGGCTCTTTGCGCGGCGACGCGATCAGCGCACGAAAGTACATATAAACAAAACAGGACCGTATTGAAGAAACTCGCAAATATAATAGCGAGACAAATAAGTAAAGAAAACGCGAAAACGAATTTAGCTAAAGGCATTAACAGCAAGCTGGAACAGAAAAAAAACACGTAAACTGGCACAATGGGTGAAAATGATGGGAACCTAACACTCGCGGACATTATGAACAAATTAATACAAATGGATAAAAAGAATAGATGGCATGAACAACAACAGAGAGAGGAAACCAATAAGTTAAAAGGCACAATAAAACAAGAAGAAACAAGAATTCTGGTACTAGAAAAAGAAGTGAGAAAAAGAAACCTAATAATTTTTGGAATACCGGAGGAAGACAACGAAACTACGGAAAAATTAAAGGAAAAACTTTTGAAATAACCAGGAAACTAGAAGCTAAAATAGGCGAGTATGAAATAGACATGATAAATCGAATAGGAGCCCCAACAATGAACGGAAACAGACCAGGCAAGGTGGAGCTAACAACAAAAACAAGAAAAATCCAAATCATGAAAAACCTAAGAAAGCTAAAGGGAACTGGAATATGGATAAAGGAAAACTTAGACAAAAAGGCCTGAGACACAAGAAAAAAACTAATTCCGCACATGATTGAGGGAGCAGGGTAGCAGAGCAATCATAATAAATGACAAAGTAATTATGAACGGAGAGGGATGGAAAATAGAGGATCTGGAGGGAGAAGCAGAGATGGAGACGGAGGCGAAAGAGCAGGAAAAGGACATAGCAAATAATGAAAGAAAGAAGCAGGAGAAAAAAATAGGGAGATCTACAGATGAAGGGAACGAAACCACCAAAAAAGAAAAGTCTAATAAAGGAGCAGTTTCAAAAAAGAACAAATATTGTACACAAAGCTTACTAGCGCCACATACTAAAGAAAGAGGCGCGGCAGAAACAAAAACTAAAGGTGGTGAAAGTGGCAAGAACACAGAAGAAGATTAAGCAAAGGAGACCATAGGAAAAGATAGATATGAGGAAAACGTGGAATTTCAACGACGAATACGAGCAATTACTAAATCCCATTCAAAAAACTAAGAAGTGAACAGGATAAAGGAACCGATAAGGACAACGACAGTGGCTATGAAGAGATTAAAAATATAAAAAGGCAAAATGGAAAGGAAATAGATAAAGAAAATAAAATAAAAAAGGAGAAAATCAAAATAAGTACATGGAACGTTAGAACACTGTTGACAATGGGGAATATGGAGGAAGTAGGGACTGAATTAAAAAGATATAAGATAGAGATAGCGGCTTTGCGGGAGATAAGATGGGGAGGTAAAGGAAGAATAGACAAAAAAGAATAGACGATGATATACTCAGGCGCCGAAAAGCAAGGAAGGCATGGTGTAGGATTTATGATATTCGGAGAAATGAGGGCAAGGATTACGGAAGTTAAATTATTAGATAAAAGAATGGCATACATAAGAGCAGAAACAAAACCGAACAAGATGTCAATCATGAATGCATATGCACCTACAGAAGCCGAGAAGACTGAGGAAAAAGAAAAATTTTACGAGAAACTAGAAAAAGAAATTGAAAAAATTGCAAAGGAAGATCTAATAATTGTAATGGGAGACTTTAATGCGCAGATCGGAAAAGAGAACATCATAACCCAAGTTGCAGGGAAGCACACAATACACGAGAAAACGAACGACAATGGATTTAGACTATGCTATCTAGCAACCGAAATGAACCTGGTTATAAGTAGTACCAAATACAAGCACCCGAGAATACACAAAGTAACATGGACGTCACCGGACAAGAAGACGCAATCGCAGATAGACCACTTACTAATATCAAAAAGACGGCAATCATCAATAAATGATGTAAGAACATATAGAGGGGCATGTGCTGACACTGATCACTACATGGTAAC
>JABXWE010060400.1:0-10018 GCA_014611495.1 Limonius californicus
ATAATTGTTTATTTAAATACATTTTACATAGCATCTTTTATGTTACCATCAACGTGGGTTGAATTATATTTTATGATAACATAATTCACAGCAATATATAGTTATGTTAAATCAGGTTAGGTTACACGGTATTAGGCATGTGCGTCCCGTAACTTTTCTTCCGCCCGGTGTACCAACAAAGATTACGTGTCTAAAACGATGTGATTTTTTCACATGGTGAAAGTGCAAAAACAGCCGCAACCGCCATTTAAAGGCGTGGTATTTGGGATTTGGAAAATAAATGTAAATGAAACTTTATGAAATTCTAGTTTTCTGTGCCTCAACGATTTGCTACCACAAGCCACTACCAAGCACGATGCAATTTTAACGAATTTGTATGACAGCTTAAAACAATGCACGAAACCTAACCATCACGTACTACGCCCAAACTGCAAACCACGTGCATTTGTTTGTAAGTACAGCAAGCTGGGTGCGTAACGTCACACGTACCTGCTTAGTAAGACAAAACAGGATACGATAAAGATGGGTTTGGGATATGTTAAAGTTGCGTTAGGTTACAAACCATTAAGGTATGTTACAGCTAGATTGCGTTAAGACATGTTATGTTAATACAGTCGACGTTTAGGTTAACTTATGTTATGAATAAGATAACTCGCACTGATGGTAAATTAAGTTGGATTTGCTTGCAATAAAGATGTTTCGAGATTGGTTAAAGTAGGGTTAGGTTATAAAATATTAAGTTAGGTTACAGCTAGATTACATTAGAATAGGTTGTGTCAGAATAGGTTTAGGATAGATTAGGTGAGAATGAGTTAAGTTAAAGTTAATTTGATGGTGTTCGTTTTAAGATTAAAATAGATTAATTTGCGGTACAACTAGATTACGTCACTATCAATCAAGGTAGAGTTATTTAGGCCTAAGAAAACCTAGATTACGAGGAGAAAAAATAAAATTCAATTGATAGAAATTAATGATCGGTTAGATTGGAATAAGGTTATTTGAAGAATGGTTAATATTGGGTTAGACTACAACAAATTAACTTAGGTTATAGCTAGATTATTTTATAAACTGTTATTTGAGGTTCATTTAGGTTTCGGTTATTAGGTGTGAAAGATTGTTTCTGCCTTAGCAGTGAGGAGAAACGCATGGCTGAGAGAAGAGGCCGATGCCTAACAGCGACACAAAAAGGCTGTTGATATAATGCTGGATCTTAGGTTAAGTAAGGTTAGAATGAGAAATGTATTATGTTAGGTTAATCTGAAGTTACGTTCGATTCAATAAATTCAATTCAGGCTAGAATACATTATTTTAAAATAAGTGCGAGTTTTAAATTATATTAAAGGATTACGTTGGAATATCTAAATTTTAAAATATGTTAAATTTGACAAAATTAGAATATTATAAGTTCTTCTTCATGCTTTATCTCTTACGAGACGTAGCGATCTTCTCTCCTACGCCTGTGTTACGCGTTTGAAGTGCCACGGACACACAGGACCTACAGCTTAACGTGGGATCCGAACCACGGGAAATGTAAACACTTCTATTTACTAGGCAGTATACCTCGCTGGTTTGCCATTACCTTGCGAGGGAGAACGGTCGTTAACAATCCGGTGTTCCTGTACTGGGAATTGAACCCAGGATCTTCAGTGTAGAAGTCTAACACACTAACCTCTAGCCCACGGCCGCCTTGTAAGTTAGGTTAGGTTAAATCAGTTTAAAATCATATTGTTTTAGGTTGTATTTGATTAAGGTTGGACAGTCTTCCTCACTAAATTCATTTTAGTTTATGTGTAATACCAAAACTATGAATAATACAAGGTGAGTCAGCTATGTTGTCCCACTCAAAAATGATTGACACAACCCTACATACATGTATAACAGCAATTGAGACACTCTTTGAAAATGGGTTACAAGTATCCATTGCGGATTCTTTTGTGTGTTACAGTGCGAGTGATGCCTATTCACTTCATCATTGTTTTTGCCCAGTAACTAAATTACACATAATTTTAAAAAAAATTCAGAAGTTGATTCTGAATAGAATTATAATATTGCAATCTTCTCCGATGGTCATTTCTATGCAGTTCGTCCACCAAACTAACATGAGAGGGATTAACTACATTTGTTTTTAGAATTCTTCTAACTAAAATTCTACTAATACCCAGATTTATGCTTAGATCTCTTTGACTTACATTGGAATTCTCATTAGCTACTTCTAACACTGCTACTTCATTTTCCATGTTCTTAATTGTGCTATGCCTATGTCTTATAGGTTAACAAATTTACGGTTATTCCTTAAAGAAATTTCAATTCGTCTTTCAGGCGGTGGTTTTCTAGTTATATTGCGCCTGATACATAAATTGCGCACTGCAGCCATATTCACCAAAAGTAAGCAAGAAAGCTGTTTTCTCGTTATTTGAAAACATCATACGGTATATTTACATAAATTTACAGGTTGACTTATTACTGTAATAAATAAACCTTGATCAATTTAAATAAATTGAAATAAAAGTAATTTTGGAAATTTATGGTTACCATGCTACATGTATGGTGGGTTGCGTCGTCCAAATTTTACGGCGGCGTGGGGGGCAGCTTAGCTATATGTATATAATATATGATATTTACTCACGCGTTTTCGAATTGTTATTTTGTTTTTATTTATATTATACTTATTCTTTCTTCAAGATTCTTCGTATAATGTAGACCGTTAGCTTATGAATAAATGCAATTAAGTAATTGTTTATTAAATCAAATTTTGGTAAGGCATTAACTGCATTAACGCCGTATAACGCGCACAGAAATATTAATACGTGTATCATAAAATTTAAAAATTCAAGTAAAAAGCCCAAATCATTCCTATGAATTAATAAGATTTACTTGCACGTTTAACAAAATATTTCTTTATAAATAACATTACCAAAAGACCTTAGCAGATGCATACTTTTTCGTAATAAGCTTTATTTTGCAGAAATATACTGTAGTATAAATTTAAGCATCTGCTCTGAAATTGGCCCTTTATAATAGAACTACAGCAACTTTTCCAGCTTTATGTGTAAACTAGATTTAAAACGGGTTTTGTTCGCCTACAAAAAAATATTGTATTCTGTCACGAGTTCCATTTGAAAAGAAAACAACAATGGCCCGGATAACAGAAAATACACAATTTCCTTATTCTCCTGAGCTAGAATTGCATAAAATTGCTCAATGCGTGTGAAATCCTATTAACCAGCAATTCGCAAATGCCAATAAGAGCCCTCTACGTATCGATACCATTGTCCACATATCGATCAAGTATTTATTTTCGATTAGACTTCAAAGCACCCTCCAGGTTTAAGAGATTATGCGCCTATTATTTGTGTGATCTGATAAGCAATTTGAAGATCAAGGGACCAAACTTGTTCTTATTGTGGTGAAATCTTAACGAAGATTCGTAAAAAATGCCACATTGTTGTAGTACCCTCGTATTGAGTTTCGATTTCTGCTCACACATTTGAAAATTGACCCTAGATTTGATTGCTAGCTAAGATAATTTTAGAGATAATTCAGATTAGTTGTATTTATAGATGGGGGATAAAACCTCATGTATATACAGGGTGTGTCAGAAATAGGTCCAAATATTATATCCGATGGTAGATTACAATATATACAAACTAGAAAAAACATTTCTTTGGCAATGGGACCCTTAAGATATGAGAAAATAATAATTGAAAATTTGACCCAAAATTGTTTGAGTACCGCAAGATAATAACAAAAATGTAAGTTCAAAGACATGTTGTGCAACGGACAGTAAAATAGAAGTGCACAAAAATTTCTTATTACCTGCCACAAACCAATACTATTAGGTAGGTCAGTAATTTCTATTCTATTTATCCCAAGCCAGACAAGTTTTTACGTGTTTCGACTAGAAGTTTATGGTATTAAACCTCATACAAAAACATACCCAAGTTCTATTATTTGCAATAAAGATAATTTTACTTCTTAAGAACCATTAAGTAACCTGTGTACTTGTATATATACTTCAAATTAGAAATCTTCAAGGGAGCCACCAGAGTAGAATTTTTACAGTCGTCATAAGAAAATTTAAACAAAGTCTTTGGGGTGGTATTTAATAAACAACGTTGGAAACAGTTTTATTTACAAAGGCCCATAAAGAGTAGTTGCCTTTTGTTTTCAGTAAACAACACTACAAACTCAAAAATTTGCTTTTTTTGTTGTTATTAACTTTCTTGTGACTTTATATTGGTAAATAACATTAACTAAGCCAAAGAATGTATTTCATTTATTTAGACGATACATACAATATACTTTATTTTCAATTCAAAGATGTATGGCTGATATTTATAGTGATCAAATAGGAAACACGGTAGCTGATATTATAAATGAGATACTGACTATGGAAGACAGTAAAAATTTTTTCTGATCTGGCCAATTCTTGAAGTGATTAGTGTTAACTACGTCAATACTATTGAATTTAAATATATTATGTCTTATAGTTTGAAATATGTAATGCTGTTTAATTGTCGCTATAGGTTTATTTTCCATAAGGGGACCGACCGCTATATAGACCAGTCGGGTTCCGCACCGGAACCCTCAGTCCCTCTTCAACCAGTAACGGGAATGTAAGGATGGAAGGGACCACCAAAATTTGATAATTGGATTTCGTGGATGCTACTGTACCAGCATTTATCTAAATGACCCAGGAAAACTACGAAAAACTTGAGTTAGGACAGATGCCCACGGGTTCAAACCGTAGACCCCCGAATGAACCACGGATCCACCTTCCTTAGTATTATGGTGGTAGCTCAGCTGGTAAAGCGCTCGCTTACTGAGCAAAACGTCGATTCTGGCTTGGGTTCAATTCCCTAGCATTATCAAGCAACGTATGAAAATCTTATGCTGCAACACACCGCACACTATTTCCCAATCCGGTTTGCGATCAAATCTTCATGCTAAAACCTCCACTGGGATTTCGGTCGCTTGGTTTGGACGTTAAACCGAAGATCCCACGTGTTTCTACCTTAGCGCTAAGGAGAAACACGTCGCGGAGAAGAGGCCGTTGCTCAAAAGTGAGACAAAAAGACTGTTGGTTGATTGATTAGTTGACACTGACTTCACTGTCCAATGAATGCAGTAAGTTCTGGTGACTTAACTATAATGGGGTTTTTCTTGGAAACTGTATTGCTGATGTAATAGCTATATTATTGTTTTAATTGCAGTCAAAATGTTTAACTTTCTTTCGGATAACCATCATATTTAATCTTATATATAATATATGTACGCACTCCTACAAGTAATATAATCATAAAATTTGTCTAATACGTTTGTACTCAAATACGCGGTTAATTTTTCTTCATTTTATGAGTAATATATAAATAACAATATTTGGTTGCGAAACAAAAATAAATTCCCTTATTGCGGTACTACTTAATATAGTAGAAGGCAGTATAAATACTGGTTAGCTAAGTGTTCTTCTCCCGTCGTTAGAAGAACTATATTCTGATAATATTAGATTTCAAGTGGCTGCAATAAAATTCCTATTAATTATGTTAAAATAATAATAAAAACTTAATTGTTAAGATGACATCTGCAAACATGTGTAGAACTACAACTACAAGAACGTGAATAAAAAATGACGCCAGTACATTTAACACTAAATAATATCATAACTCCAAAGATTGTCTAAAGTGTCCTGGTAGAACCGTTTGTGTCTCTGTATAAAGCACACAAATAATATAAAAAATCCAAAAACTTGTCCCTTATTAGAATTACTTGTCCAACTGAAATCCATCTTTGATCAACTTAGCCTCTAAAACGAATGCAATAATTCAAATGACATTTGTTGACGTTAGCAGTGTTTGTAGGCAACACATTAATAAGTTTCTGGCATTTGAATTTCATTCTGACTTTTAAAACTTCGACTTTGAAATGGCGTTTGTTGTTGAAAATTCGTCCAAGTTCGATCAGCGTGCGGTCCTACAATTTTTATGCGCGGAGGGTGTGCAGTCATTGCATATACATATGCGAATGCCAGCAGGGTATGGAAATGCATGTATTGCTTAACCAACAGACAAAATGCAGTTCTTGGAACTCTTCGCTGGCAGATTCGCCGGAAGGCACACGGTCAGGAAGATTGTTCTGAAACAATTTCGCTAAGTGGGAGTTTTTACGGCAGGGGGAAGTCAGTGGACGCTAGCCTCTAAGAAGTGAACGGACCTGATTGTTGGCTGCTCTCTTCTGCTAAATGAATTTATCGTTCCGTTTTTTGCCTTAGGCAGAAGAATCTTCGACTTGGGTCGGATTAAAAATATTAGCAGAGTGTTATCTTTTTGTAAAGGCAATTCAGCGAATCTATTCTCTCGACTTGTGTCGGAATAGAAGCTTTCAACCCCGTGACAGTCTCCTGTGAGCCTTTGCAAGTGATCATCCTGTACAGCGGCGAAGAACCTAGGAACACTCTAATTGTTCCTCTTTCTACTCCGTACCGAAGAGAAAACTAAGGTAAAACGTGCCAATATACTATGCAGTGATAGTTTTTCCCTGTTTATCAATGTTTCGTTAAAGACTATGAAATAGAACAGTTTAATTTCCTTGTAATATTATCTGTAAACTCGAACGTCACTGGCTGGGTAGATCTGTTCATTAAAGTAAATGCCGCAAACCACTGGCGGCGAACCTATCTTGTTGGAACGTTCAATCTTCCCTCTGTGATTAGCTACAATTATTACCGTCTTGGATATTTTTCTTGTACTATGTGTATTGGCAATTTCAAGCAGCAGTAGAATTACATTTTTCTTCAAATTCACCATATCTTTTATTTCTTTGTATATTTATTGTGTTGTGCATGAACTTTGTAAGCTTTATATACAGAAGGAAGCAAAAAGTCCGATTCGCGGTCTTCCACGAGAACCTGCAATCTGTTGTGATTTGGAAGGTGGCGCCCGATAATTTTAACCTACTCTGTATAGAACTAGGTACGATTTCCCCCCCGTAAGCGTTTCTCGTGAACCACTCCTACTCGTCTGAGCTAAGCCGAAGACCTCTTCCACCTTTCCTGTTGCGGGTCGACGAAAAAGCTCGTTTGGCCCATAACAATCTGTCCATAGTATTGTTCGTAATTTGGGTTACAGCAAAGTTTGTTAGCAATGGATTCCTCGTGACTTGTCTAATGAACAAAAATACTTGCGAATGGGCTTATCTCTGCAACACCTCACAGACTATAGGCAAAAGTCAATTGTTGCTGGTGACGAAACTTGGTGTCATTACTACGAGCCATCCAGTAAGTTATCGTCGATGCAGTGGAAACATTCAAGTTCACCACCACCGAAGAAGTTTAAAGCACAACCTTCTGCAGACAAGGTGATGTTAACATTTTTTTCCACCATGAAGGGCCCTTGTTGATAGAGTTTAAGGAAACTGAAGTAAATGTCAATGCAAATCTGTACAGTGAAACTTTGAACAAGCTTCATCAAGCAATAAGACGGAAATGTCAAGGAAAACTTACCCGTGTGGATATTTTGCTGCAAGGCAATGCTAGGCCTCATGTTATTAATGTGGTAAAAAAAATCTTCAACGAAAGAAATGGAGGATTCTAGAGCATCCACCCTATAGCCCGGATCTATCGTCTTGCGATTTCTATATTTTTGGACCGCTAAAAATGGCATGGCCGAAGGTCATAATTTTGAGTCTTGCGCAGAAGTACAAATAGCTGTGGAAGACTTCTTCAATCAACAATCACAAGAATTCTATGAGCAGGGTATACGTCGGTTAGTAAAACAATGGGATAGGTGCCTTAACTGTGACGGTAATTGTTTGTAATTAAATTGTTGAACAAATTTTTTATAAAGCAAAGATGGGTTTCAATTGACCACACCTCGTACAATCATCACTAGATATGTTTACGTAGATTTTGTTTAAGGGTAAATATATTCAAAAGTCAAACAAACCACAAATACTAAAAAAAATTTTTCAATGTTTCCGGGGCAAACATCTACTCCGTAACCTTCTCTATATCCGGGATCTCGCTGTACTCTAGTTGGCCGTAACTGGATCGGACTATATTTTCAAATTTAATTAAGCTTAAATGGTTTAAACGCAAACAAAATAATATGAGAGTTAACACAACACAGTTGTTTCCAGTTCTCTTATTTTCCGTCATTTTAAATACATAATGCATAAATATAATAGATACAATTTCTTTCAGAGTTTGTCCAAGAAATGTATTAACTAGTTTCTCTTTGAAATTTGAATCGCCCATTCACACAGAGAGTTCTCGTAGGTCTGAATGAGAAGGCAATTGTGGGTATAAGAGTGATTAAGGTCAGTCAAGTCTGAGAAAGCCAGGTGGTTGACAAAATATCATCTCTCTCTTCGTTTCCAGGCCGCTTCCTAAAGCAGTGGCCACTGTAAGGATGTTAGCCAACATTCCGAGTGGCATAACCCCACCGTACAATGGGATAAAATATATAGGCTTCCTTGAGATGCTTTATGTCCGGACATTGTGAGTGCGAATGGGTGACACAGTTCAGTTGCCGTGAAAAGATTCCCCACATTAGCATGGGTTAACTGAGATGGCCAAGAGCTTTTCAAGTAAAGCGGGGCTTTTATGTTATTTAACCTTTCCTTTGCCTGCTTCGATCAATATCCACACGTTATGTCCACGTTTAAATGCATTTGCTACGCAAATTTAACAAAAAATTGTTTGTTAGAAAGGAACTCCCACTGCACGGTACAATATCCGACGCTTCACAAAGATGTGTTCTACTAACTATATAATTTCATGTTAGTGTGGTGTTATCTAACTGTACTTAGTAGATCTTATTTTACAAGAAGAAATCTGCAGCAGTTAAGTAAATGACATTGTTTTAGGATTTGTGGAATGGTTGTTTCTCCAGTTTATATTATTTAAAACTGCATTTTCCAGTAGATGTAGTAGTAGCGACGGGGATTTCCTTTGTCTATTATTTTTAATATTATTTTAATTATTTATAAAATCTATAAAGAGGAACTTGAAACTGTTTATTGCACTACGCTTACACTAAACTGTACTAAATGAAATGAGCAATTAATAATTGCTTTATATATATATATAGAAATGAAAGTACAATTCTAAATCTATACAAGCACAAATAGAAACAATAGACAATAATTGCTAAAGCATTGTTTAGTGTTGTGAGATATAGGACAAGAATGAACGAACTTTTTATCCGATTACACTTCTTATGACACTAAGATGCCAAGTTATTCGTTCCTTATGTACTGCATTGAAACTACCACCCAAACAATATGAAACGTGAAATCTAAATTCGAAGAAGTCAGAATATTGACACAGATTGATTATCATTACAAGGGAGTGTAACCTAGGAAAATATAAAAACTTTATCTCTCGATAATTTTTACTACTCACAATCACCCCAAATGAAACGATCACATTTGTTCTATCACCCGATACTTATTTATTTGTAACAGTATTCGAAACAAAGGTTTCAATGAAATATTCAATACTATTGAAAATAACAGTATGTTGATGTACTCATTTTTAACATGATGTGTCTCTGTTAGCATACCAGTAAGAATCTTCTTGACAACACACAATGTTTGTCGTAGAAATTCCAAAAGGATCTAATTCTTCGTTCTTTCCCTATTTTTCTCAATGCCACATAGTTGTATGATTTGCTTACTTCAGTAAATAGGAAATGTGTTCGATTTCTAATATTATATAATAGCAATTTCTAACGAATTTCAGTAAAACAAAATGAATCGGATGAAACATAAATGCTGAAGATGCTGAAAATTGCACTGCTTCAAAATTAAACTGGCGATATGTGGCTTTATTTAGGAAAGCTGTTTTAATTTTAAAATATCTAACAATTTTTATGCGCAATTTACACAATTAAATTCATTTTATGTGGGATGAAGGTTTGCATTGACAGGTAGATAATAATTGCATATTTTGCAGAAAATTTGTGTTTGTATTCTTTTACACAAGTTTGTGTATTGAACGTTTCGAAAACTTCCTGAGTCG
>JABXWE010060406.1:0-14831 GCA_014611495.1 Limonius californicus
TCCAACGCTAAAAACTAAATTAAATAGGTAAATTTAAATATATTTAGTATTTTAACACAACAGAAGAAATGCATTTCTTTTACCATGGTTTACCATTTTGTAGAGTATATCACGTTGAATTAGGAAGTAATACTACTTTCAGTTAAACCAGGAATACATTAAACGATTATGTTTAAACGATTAAAGTGCTTGTAAACGTAATAGCCCATGTGTATGTGTTAAGGGATGAAAACGACTACTATAACACGCAGTGAGAATTGAGATTGATCCCAAGCGGCGAGTTTGAATTCAAATTTCAAATTGTGCGCGTAAAGTAGCGCTTTTACCTCATGCCACATATCATAGAGTTTTATGAGAAAGTTAGAGTGCTTTAAATGTAAATTTGACAGATTTGTTATGATGAAAGGTGGAGACAATTTTCGATAACTTGTCTTTCTGCCTGTTAAACTTTAATAGTTTACAATATTTTAATTTAACCTAAGAGAAAAGAGAATACGCCATAAAGATGATGATGATATACAGCTGATCGTAATTTGTACAAAATATAGGCAACCCTCAGAATATGGACGTACCATTACATTCTGTTTTATTTTAGTATGTTACCAACTTTTTGTAATCAGAAATTCTATTATTTCAGCTCGTTTGAGCAAACTACATAAATGTTATAGTGTTTTCCCCTGGGAATGCGCGTATGGTCTTTAGAGGAACGCGGAACTTTTATAACTTTGATTACCTTATATTCAGCTCTCAACGTACTCAACATTTCTTAATGTTGACTTTCCTGACAAACGTTATAAATAAATCCCTTCACATTCGTGCTTAAATTAAATCCTATTACAACTGCTTTCAAACTTCCTTTACCTCAAGAGGTACGCCAATATTACAAAAAAAAATTAGAAGGACTGTTTGCTGTTTGGAGAATACTGCTGTAAGTGTTTTAATACAGAAATAAACATATTCCGTTTATAAATAATGTCATATAGTAAACGAGCTTTTAGATGTCAAAAGTTGTCTCCACTTCGAGATTATAACGCATTTGTTACTGTCACATCCAATGCACCCTAGTGAAATCTACTGTAAGGTACTTCGTACTTTGTGGTGGATACGTTTATGTTCTGGAAATACGTGGCTCAGTTTTATTCAACTTTCTGTAAAGTCGTGAAAGTTTACTGCAACACCAAGTGTCGTGAAAGTTTGAATATGCAAGGGTAAGTAAAGTTTCTTCAGTAAACTGTTTAATTCATGAACTTATATGTTCTCATAAACTAAAATTTGGAAAAGATTTACTCATTTGGTTTTCTGCCAACAAAGGTTATGTGTCGCGGTGTTAACTTAATATCAATCTGCCACCATTCTTCTGGCGCATAAATAGTCAGTAAAATATGACCACAATAGTGTTTAACAGCGTATCATTGTTTCTTGAATCAGTTCCAAGAGCAATTCCACAACGAAGCAGTACAATATAAAATTTTCAATCAGCATGTATATCGTACTGTTCAATGGTACCACGTCTATATAAAAGAAACGCTAAGGGCGGGTCTTAGGTGCTTACGTAAGATACTGTACAGGATAATCAGTAGCAGATACAAGTCTTTACCGCGCTAAGCGGTCAATGAGTATAATCTTTTTAGGTAACTGAGTTACTGAACATTTACACTGTAGCCCTTTCATACAGTTCGTGTCGTAAGATTTGCAAAAACTACTGTATATGCCCCCATACAAAGTGTCAGTCGTACAAGAGTTGTTGCAAGCGTCGAAAGTACTATATGTACATGGTTTAATGAAAAACCCAACAGTGACGGAAGCATAGCTCGAAAGTCCTCCAACATATCAGGAGATCTCTTAACATTAGGAATTAGGATTGCGATGCCGAGAAAAAGAATAATTGGGTGATTCTTTTAATGAGATCATCAGGACCAGAGATCACTAGCAATTACTTTTAAGACCGTTTATCTATTATCTTCATCAGAAATACCGTGAATGAAATAACACCAAGACAGTTGGTAGCCCTTTTTGAAAATATGAACTACAGGGTTAAAGCTTGTTTAATTTTTTTCAATGATGAGGGGATATTTCGCGCATCTATTGTTAGCAACAATCTCACAAAAAGCTTGTTCATTCATTTTAACTTGGTTATTAAAGTAAGCAAATGTGTTGTATTATCAAATTGTGTTTGTTTTCTACATACAGATTAAGTTTTATTATATAACAATCTCTAATTGATTAATTAATTTTGTAAAAAAATGCTGTACAAACATTCTTCTTAACAAATACGCTACTAAATTTTTTATTTCTCGCGCTATTTGAAATATCGTTAGAAGCCACTGGAATTAGTCAAAAGTGAACGGCAGTGATAAACGGGCAACAACAAATTAGTATCAAGCGGCACCTTCAATTATTTTCGATCGCACTGTAGTAGTCATAAAGACAAGAACGAACCAAAACAAACAATCTACGAAGAACCACAATCACAACGTTTACTACCGGAAACATTTGTTGCGGTAAAAGTAAAACTCCAAAAAAGGAAGTCATTCGGATATAAATTGAATACTTTATCAAAGAAATTTTACCAACCAATGAATACTTAATCCTGCGATGTGTATACTATCATTTACATATATCGATGTATTTTGTGTAAGCTCATTGAAGAACAGAAAAACATCAAGCACTATAGAAATAGGCACATATTTAATGAACTAAATAATTAGTACTTCTTTTAAAAATCAGTAGGTACATTTTTGTTAAATAATGTTCGTTTTTTTAGGCATTTATTGATTATTTTGGTTCTTACTCGCATTTAGTCTCTAAGATAATATTTTATTAGTTGCTGATAATTTGCATGCAAAAATGAACTATTAAATATTCCTCAATCTTTGGAATATACGTTATAAGGGGTGTTTCCTAAAAATCCGAACTAATATTAAGATGTTAGTACGGTTGGGTTTCCATGGCAACCCTACTGTTTACTTGTCAGTTTAAATGATGTTTGTTGTATTAATACAGTTTTACAGTTAGCAGTCTAAAATGTACCTTGCTAATTATAAAAATGAACTCTAAAAAGTTAAACCTGCGCATTCGTGTGTACAAAAGTATCCTAAGTAGAGGAAAAGCCTACACCGTGTCGTATATTAGACACGAACAAACTATATACGATAACAATCTACCTGCTGAACGAAAACCCGAAGTGGTCGGAAGGCATCAAAACTAATAAAATACAAAATGAAAAGTGTGGTGAAGATGTTCGAGAAGAACGACCTTGTTACTATTTGTAGCCGGCCTCGGTGGTTTAGTGGCTAGCGAGGTAGGAATGGTCGATGTAACGATCCATCACCACCTTGCAATTGTACACTTGACGCCCGCAGTCTCTCTGAACGCCATCCACTTGATCACCGGATTAGTTAATTCCCAACATAGTATTAATAAATCGCTTTAAAACTTTAACATCGCAAGCTATTACATAGCTAATATACACATAAGATATATGAAAAAACAGTTGTTTAAGAAATATTCCTCATCCTTAATTTTAAAATAATTGGAAATTAAATACAAACTTTTTTTAAGTATATTATTTTTTTCACGAACTGTATATGATATTTCATACAAAGTTGCTGCCACTAAAAAGGAAAACGGTATTCTACAGAAGTGTCCTCCAAATAAACTTTAAAGTTATTATCTGAGATTGTAATGTTTAGTATTTTTATGATGTTAATCGTTAGTTAATCTGTGATAATATAGTAACCGTAAGTTTCCTCTAAAATTACTATCTTTAAGTTGAAGTACAACTAAAATAAGTACTTATATTCTTACCTCTGCAGAATTTAATGATTTATTCTGCCTTCGTATTCTTTTCGCCACAGAAGGTATAAATAAATGAGGATCCATGTACTTTGGTTTTTCATATTTCATTTGGAGTAGTATAAAACTTACAACATATCCAACAATATAAGTACTTAACAAACCTACTACTCCATTGTACAGATAGGATAATCTGTATAACCAAAAATATTCACTGCAAGAAAAACAAATACATTAACAATATATATATAGCTTTTATTCTCTATTGAAATTAGTATTGAAAAATTTTAATAATTTGATTATACATTTGTATAATATACATAGATTCAGACAATACCTGAGTTCATCTACATCTCAGTATGCAGAAAACGTACCTTTCATCTGGTGGTGCTATCAAAGGATCAGCTGAAAAATTAGATGGTTGATGGAAGAGTAATGATGTTAATGTATCATTATTGTAGTCATCTGTTCCTATAGATAAAATTGGTAATTGTGGTTCAGATTCACCAAAAGCTGTCAACGTGGATAAAGCAGCAGCTGAAATATTAGAAGATTGATTGAAGAGTGCTGATGTCAGTGTATTATTACTACATCCATCTGTTCGCACAGGTAACTTTGGTAGAGGTGGTTTAGGACCACCAAAAGCTATCCACATGGATAACGATAAACCTACTACCAACCCTGTCAATGCACCCTAAAATACAAATTTAGTTACTAAACGAAAAGCAAATAATATTAATTAATTAGAAAACACCTTCTGATTAGCAGTGGTGGTAAACATTCCCAATGAAAACAGTGCCAAAAGTGGACCTCCCACAACGCCGAATATTGTCAGAGCTGCTTGGAGAACTCCTCCTAGAAACTGGGCCAAAAAGGCAAGTGCTATACATACAAGTCCATAAACTAAAGCTATCAGCTTTGTACGTAGCGTCAGTCCTTTTTCTGGTAAGGGAACTCCTTTAATACTCAAGTATAATGGCTGAAACAGACCAAGTAAGTATTAATTTCCTACTTTTATTTTGAATTAGTTCTTTTGTGGACATACTAAAAAACACAAATACCTTTAAATAATCCTCTAATGTAACTGCAGCTAAACTATTCACAGATGCAGATACAGTGGATAAAGATGCACTAAATATTCCAGCCACAAATAGTCCACTTAGTCCAGGAATATGTCCCATTGTATCAACAACATAATAAGGCATCAACTGCAAGCAAAAAGTATTTATATCATCACAAAAATAATAATATTATAATGAAGAAATTCATTGTGCTAAAGAAACAATTTATAATAACTATTATTATTATTAAGGTGGTACCTGGTCAGTAGAAACAATAATTCCTGAAGCCACTGGATCACACATATAATATTTGGAGTAGATTGCCAAGCCTGAGAAAGAAGTGCTTAAACTAAGTGCTGTAAGAATCGGCCAATTCAGCCAAAGTGCTTTCTGAGCTTGTTTGAGATCTTTCACAGTTAGATATCGTTGCACTTGAGTTTGGTTAACAGCATAAAGTGACAGAAAGGTAATTCCCCCTCCAATTATAAGAGAAAACCAGGTGTGACGTACTGTTGGGTCAGGGTTAAAACTGTAAAAATTCAATAATACATGTAATAGATGCAAAGGAAATGAATTATGTAAACTATTTACTTTAGAAGTTCAGTTCTGTTTCCCATTTCTGCGATTTTCCAAATTTCTGAGAAACTGCCCGTTTCAATTAGGGCTGATATGATTACACTAAAGACAGCAGCAAACATAAGCAGAGATTGAAACAAATCTGTCATTAATACTGCTTTCATCCCACCAATTGTAGAATAAAATGTACATACCAACCCTAAAAAATAATTTTTTTTGTTAAATCAATTAATATGCGTGTCCTGGTTAACAATAAGTGAACATACCAACTGATAAAATAGCAGTAACCTGTGAAATACCCGTAAGAGCTTCTAGTGTAAGTGCAGGTGCATATAATACAATGCCCATGTATAAAATCATCTGTAAACTGTAGGAAAGAGAAGCAGCCAGTCGTGAGACTTTACCAAATCTCCTCTCTAAGTACTAGAAGCAAACAATAAACAGTATATTAAATCATGTTAACAAGTTATATACTTGAACTACTGAGGCAGTTACTTATGTGTAATTTACCGCCTACAAAAGCCTAATTAATAAAAGGTAGAAAAAGTTGAATTTGTTACGAATTGTACACAGTAAGAGGTAGAGATTTGGTGAAATGAGAATAATTGCTAAGCATCTCAAAGACTACTCTACTAAACTCTATTTGTTGAGCATTGAGCTAGAACGTCAACAAACGCACGTGTTTGACTCACCCGAGCGCGCGCTGTGATTGGTCTACGCTAGATAACGCTAATGCCTCATTACTTAAGGAGTAATTGACGCTCAAAACCTTTGCTTTGCACTCGTAATTACCGGTTTAAGTTTGTGTGCTTCTTGAGCAGTGCTTATCGGTTTTCGCAGCGTTTGTATAGTGCCTGGTGCTTATTTTCCTAAAAATGGAGCAAGTTGTTCCAGAAACGTGTAATCGTAGGGGGCGTCCTACTACTTTAAATGAAAAACAATTAATAGTAAAATTGTATAATTCGACGTTAGAAGAAAATCCTGAGATTTGACTGACATTGTACAATTTGTTGCTAAAACAGTGAGTGTTAGTGTTGCACCAGTAAAAAGAATTTTAAAGGAGTTTCGGGATACTAAAACATTCTCGTCTCCAAAATCTCCCCGAGTAAGAAAAAAAACTTTTAGATGAAATTGATGGTGCTGTTTTCTTTGCCATTCGTAAGAAGGTACGTGCTATTTTTAAACAAATTGTAATTTTTCTGTACAATATGCGAAACTTATTCCTAAACTTGCATTTCTGAGCTTGGTAAATTTCTGTGTAGGTTAACGAATTTTTTTTCGGGACGAAATACCAATCATAAATAAAATAAATAAAATTTTGACGGTCGTTAACAATGATGACCAATTGCCGAGTTTTAAAGAGGTCGATTTTATATGGAATATTAAAAAAATTAAATTTTAAATGTTAAACGCGCTGCCGTCAATCCATGTTAATGGATAGAGAAGATATTATCACGTGGCATCGAAATTACCTTAAAACTATCTGAAAATATGAGGAAGCAGGTCGAGTAATTTTTTATACCGATGAAACTTAAATTTATTTAATTTTCTAAATAAAACGCATTGGACTACTTAACAGCGGATCGCTGCTACGTCAATATATGTAATACAGATGTCTCCAAGTCCATAAAACACCTTTACTTAAAAAATGGTTCTTTTCCGAACCACCAATTGTTCTAAAAAAGAATTCTCACGGCGCGAACGTTAATTTAGAAACGCAAGGAATATTACATAAATACACATCCGGTAAATCAACGCACCTGTCAAGCGTTTGTTTACGTTCTAGCTCAATGCTCAACAAATAGAGTTTAGTGGATTTTAATCCATATTCAAATTATAGAAATACAGCTTAATTTACTTGAAATCCGGAAACTTTTATTTTTCGTTTTTGTTAATAAATTTTGAATCATTGGTAATTGTACAAGGGAGTTCATACATTAAGGAAATCTTTTTTATGCAAATTTTGTGTCTGAATAGACTACATTTTCAACGTATTGATAGATACCTTGTTTTTGTTAATAAGAGTAGAACAAGGCTATAGTGTCATTGAAAAAAAAAACTAATTGTTTTTACAGAAATCGACAAAGAAAGCAAACAAAAAAGCAACAGATTGCGCCATTTAGCCACATCAACTGGAATAAATATATGTAGTCCACTGTTAATTTTGTTTACTTTCTTTCTTGAACTACAGTCTCTTATTAAAAAATAATTATGCCCAGCCTAGTATTAAAAACAGACGTTTCCCATTTTTGTAAATAAACCAATTAGATTATTATTACAGAAAACGAAAGAGTTATTTTTAATAACAGCATGGCAACCTTCAACAACTACTAAAAAAATTGATATCAATATCCTTAATATTTAATGAGCTATAAAAGATACAATTGAACGAAGTGTCGCTATAATAATACCACCAGATTGTAGTATTATTGATAATAAGCACATTAAATATAAAAAACGAAAACTGAAAATTTCAGTTTTTCAGACTGTACTGAAAAATAAACATAATTTCAAAACTATATCTCTGACCCTTTACACTATTGCCGGATATGACATGTTTTATCTTGGAAACACCATGTATTATACCATCTAGTTATTTTTTAATACACTAGATGATTTTTATTAACGGCAAAGAACATATTTATTCTACCTTAGGTTCCCCCACTTTAACTAATCTAACCTAACCTAATCTAAGCTAACCAAACCTAAGGTAAGGTTTTACTGAACTTAGTTTAACTTCAGTAAAATAAGAAGTATATAACCCAACATTTCCTGAAGTAGATAATTATAGAATGTAGATATAATATGCAGAAAGCTTTAATTAATAAATAATATTTGAAAATTAAAAAAAAAGATTAATATTAGATGGAATTTAAAGTGAAAGATTGTGAAGATTGAAGAACGTTGTATCACCTTTTAAAAAATAGTAATTCGGAGATATGAGCGTTTACTATACAGGGTTTAGCAAAAAAATCATTGGAATGTAATATTTCTAAAGCCATAAATATTAATTTTATAAAAATATCTTCTAAATAAAAGATTATCGGGCAATTTACAAAGAACTATTAAGCACCATTATTACTTTTATGTTGTTAAAGAACTTCATATAATGATGTAAGAGCCAACTTTTTGAACGTTCATAGAACTTTGTAGAGAATCTCTATGATGCTAACTCTACAGAAAAATTAAGAAAAATAGAAAAAACTAGTCTATAAAATCGTCAGTAGTTTAGGAACATTCACTTAATTTCAAATAACAAATACAATTTTCAATTGAATATTAATAAAATTCTAGCAAAAAGCATTGGAATAATATTTCTAAAGCCGTAAATACTCAATGTACATAAATATCTTCCTAACAAAAGATTATCAGGCAATCACAAGTAACTTTTTGAACCATTATTTTTTTATTTTCGAAAAGTATCATATGATTTTGATGAATTTTCTTCTGTTCGCTATGATAATCTCACTACAGAAAAATTACGAAGAAGAGAAAAAACTATTCAATAAAGTTGCTTGTGGCTTAGGAACATTAATTTAATTTTAAACAATAAGAATAATGAAATTTTTAACTGAAATTTAAATAACTATGAAACAATAAGAAATTAAGTATCATTTTGGCAGTTTTAACATTTACTCAGTCATGGTCGACCTTTAGGGACATTTTTTTATTTTTTTTCTTAGATTTTTGTGTAGGTAAAAATGCTGCAATGAATGATTTCATGCATCAAAATCCTTAAATATTAAGAAATATTAACAAAAATTCCTCATTATCTATATTGTTTGAGGCATTCGCAGTTTGTTAATATAGAATATTTATAGCTTTGGAAAAATGTATTCCATGATATTGTTGGATACCATACATTTTTAAGTTATTAAGTGTAATAATGGATACCTATATTTCTGCAATTGCTTTTACATAGATGTTTATTATTACAAAAAAATAAATTTTTAACAAATTCTTTGAACATTCTAAAGGAGACTCATTAATTTTGTGTTCTAAAAGCAATATTCAGATATTAATCCTGCCATACCCTTTTAATTTAAATATGGTAGGTATTATAATTACAAAGATGTTTTTTGCAACACCAGTAAATGCTTTTAAGTGGACATAATTTCATTATAATTGTAAACACTAAAAAAATAACTTTTTTTGCTAACACTAAGTAAAACAATATTCTCATAGAATAATATAATATAAATAAAGAAAATAGCATAACACCCAATAATTGGAATTATAAGTAGAGCACAGAGTGACTTGTTGTGTAATAAAGAGATAGCACGTGTTTGCTATAGTATCAAAACAAGGCAAAGTACATGACCTTTTATTACATTTTGTTCTTTTAGTTGTTGTAAATGTCTAACTAAATTCTTTGACGTATGGCGTTGTAAATTAAATCCTTTCAATTGTTTAAAAATATTACACTCATATAAACAGCAATTACTAACCTCATAAGCACTTGTTGCTTGTAAACGAAAGAAAACAGGCAAGTATAAGTATGCAGCCACGGGTGTAAACAGCCCATATGAAAAATTGATAACAATAAATTGTATGCCAAAGGTGTAATTTTCACTTGAAACTCCTAATATTGTTATAGCAGACATAAAGGATGCCATAAGTGAAAATGCAACTGGTGTTATAGGCATATTCTTATCGGCTAATAGATACTCCTAAAAAAAACAACTTATTTTAGTATAAATAGGAAATGTAATTTTTGTTTAATTTACTTACCTGAACTGTTTTTTGTTTGCCCCCTGTAAATCTATAATACAATCCTATAGCTGATGATATCAACAACACTAAGGCTAAGACTACATAGTCCCAGACACCAAATAAACTAAGTCCTTCAGCCATGTTTCGTTTTCTTTTTAGTTTAAATAATACTATGAGATCATTACATCTGAAAATTAAGAAATGGTTAGAGCACACCTGCAAGGAAGGAATTCATTTATATTTTACATACATAATTAACTATTGTTGAAACCATTATGCAGGTAACATTTAAGAAAATTTATGGGTAAAATTCTAATCAATAGTTGCCATATCAAGTTAATTACAGTTTGTTTTGTGCTATTATACCGCTTGAAATAACTGCATGACGTTATGTTGTCGTGGTGTATTGAACTGAGGGATCACTAAAGTGGCTCAAAATAAGCTAAAGTTAGCGTTTTCTAGTCACCATAAAGACGGCCTTCCAACATACTGTTTCTTTTTAGTAGTAGGGAACATATCCAAGTATGAAATAAATTGAAAAAATTATCGAAAAAATCATATGAACTGATGTAAAAAATTACCTAAAATAGCTCAAAATACGGTAAAATCAACCTACGTTTATAATATATGTGGACCTAATTTAGTGAAATTTTTCACTTTGTTACCAACTATCATCCTTTAAGAACAGAATGCACACAACCCCATTATCAAAGTTTATCTAGTTTGTCTAAAATTAGTACAACACCAAGGGTACAGCAAATTGAGCAAATATATTTTGTAGTATATTACAAGTCTTAGGTTTTACGCTATCTAGCGTTCAGGTAGACGACCCTCACACAGGAGGAACAGAAAAAGAAATATAATGATTTGTCGTTGTAAAATAATAGATTTCTTGAGCATGTACGCACGTGCAGTGCAGTATCTTGGTTGCAATATTTTCTACTGTATTAGTGCATCAACATGTAAAATAATATATAAAAACGTTTAAAAATTGTCCTCTTGTAGTAAAAAATGAAACAATATTATATTTGTCCAAGTCAAAGACGAATTTTAGAAGGTTTTTTACCATTGTGTTTTAAGAAAAACTTGCATCTCTCAAAGCGCTTCTTTTAGAAAAATGTATGAAACAGTATACATATTTGCCATTCTATTATAAGATGACCTTGAGCAGGTGACGAAAATAGTTCATTCATATTTTTTCTACGGCAATAGTTCTTTTCACGCGTTTAGTGAGTTTTGTAGTATAAAGTTAGTCTAAAAAAACCCTGGCATTGAACAAAAACGCTTCATGCCAAATATCTCACAAATGAAATATTAAATGATAAAAATTCGTAAACGTAAAACAGTGTACAGGGGGAATGGACAAAGAACTACCTATAGCATAGGTTCCCAACCTGTGGGTTGCGACCCTTAAAGGGGTCGCCTAGTGTTTTCCGGTGGGGGTCGCCTATATTTTAGTTGCATTTAATTCAATACAACAATATTAACAATTAAAAAATATTAAGAAGGATTAAGACTTTCTTAAACGACACAAAGCTCATCTCAAACATCCAAGTGTGCAAGTTGTGCGCCGCACAAAGGCGCCACATCGGGGGGCGCTGTGAGACAAAAATATTGTCGGAATATGAGGCATTTACGTATATTGGAGCGGTATATACCGGTGTAGAGGCTTGTCCGGGAATTATATTTGCTTTTGCCCATCAACGAAACGGTGGAGTGTACTAGATAAACATTTAACAAAACTAACACTTAAACCGTTATCTAGTACATGATGGGAGAACCGATTAGAAGCAATTAAACAATTAAAAATTCAGACTACAAATTTACGAGGCTTTGTTAGAAATATTAAATGATGGAATGTGAAATGTTCAACCAAACTTTTTAATAGCAAAAATAATAACATTTAAATTTATTTGTTCTGTTGTTATGATATTCTGGCAAAATTAATGTTGCAAAGTCCAAGCTTGAACGTAAGCGAAGCACTTCCACATTTGAAAATTCTAACAGACGATTTAAGGCAATGTAGATCCGATGAATTCTTCTTCGAATATGTAATTGGTTCTGCATCTCAAATTACAGAACTTCTCGATGTTGAACCAGTTTTACCCGATAATTTACGACAGAGAAGAAAAAAAGCACTTTCATTATCTGTAGACGAAAGTATTACGGATCCTAAATTACATTTTAAAACAAACTTTTTTTAAATAATATTAGAGACCACAATAATGTCTTGACGAGCGATTCAAAATGTTAGAACAACATAATAATGCATTTCCTGTAATTTCTAGAATAACTGCGCTAAAAGATTGGGATGCCAGTGTAGTGGCAGTTTCCAAGAATTCCACCGAATCCATAAATTCATAGGACCCACGGAATGAGTTATTGTAGCAAGCAGATTTTCCCTGCGGTACGAACAATGGAATCAGCTTTCGCCAAGACGATGTCATGTCCGCTGGAAAAGCAAGAGGGGTTGAGAAGCGCATCCCATCAATACGAAGACTACCACTCTTACACCGACAGTATTGCGGATAGGTCGATGGTATTTAAGTTGTCCATATTTAATTATTATTATTATCATTATTTGTGTTACCGTAGTTATGTTCGTTATGTATTAAATCTATTATTACATGCACAGTATAGTAGTAGGTACATTTATTTAGTGCAACCAAAGCTAAAATAGTAAAATTTTAAAATATTGTAAAGATTTACAATTAACACTCACTGATGGTGACTGTAGTGATGTACATAGATGGTATCTCACTATTCGAAGAAAAAAACTATAAAATGTTTTTTACGCACTACTATGAGTCCCCTTGATGTCTTGAATTGTATTTATAAAAATAATTTACTTGATGCATTTGCAAATATTGCAATTGCTTTAAGGATATGTTTAGCATTACCTGTGACAGTTGTTTCAGCAGAGAAGAGCTTTTCAAAACTAAAAATAGTGAAAAATTATTTACGATCTATTATGTGCCAAGAAAGGCCTAATTTATCTCTGATTTCAATAGAACATGAAATTTTGGACACTATTGAAATAAGCGATATCATTAAGAAATATGCCAGCTTCAAAGCAAGGAAAGTTATGTTCCTATAATCAATACAATTAATAAGAATTATTATTATACGTATCTATTAGGTATTATGAAGAACTATCACATTTAAAATTTATTCTATTGACAAATTAGTAAAGATAATTTTGTTACGTATTGTTTGAACAGAATATTGTATTATTTTAATAGTAGTATGTAGTAATAAACGTAATATAAAGAAAATTCTCGTATTTATTAACTTCCTGTCTAAAAACTGTCCTGTACTCAGAAATATCGGAAGGGGGCGCCTTAAAGGTTTTGCACAAGGACGCCTTGCATGTCAACGGCGATCTTACGAAATTCCATTGGATATTGCAAAACAGAAAAAATTTCATACAATCGAAGAAACGCTCATCAAACCCTGCATATCAAAGTCGGTGAAGTAAGTTCTTGTGGAAGCCAGCGAGAACAAAATGTGTCAAATATCTCTGTCGAATCTCTATTGTTTTCTTTTCAACTTGATGAGTCAACAAATGTAAGTTCATGTTCTCAGTTGTTGGTCTTCGTTGATATATTCATTCAGGCGACATCAAAGAGGGGTGCCTATTTTGTAGTGCACTGAAAACTGCTACCAAAGGCTATGAAAGTGATAAGTACCTTTTTTGAAACTGAAGGGTTAGATTGGAAAGATGTCTGTGGAGTTTATACCAATGGAGCACCAGTCACTTTCAGATAAAGGTACAGAACTTACTCCTCAAAGCAAAAAGCTTACACTGCATGACTCACCAATTTGGTCTTGCCAGTAAGATCCTCCCAAAGCCTTTGTAAGAAGTACTCGATTCTCTGATCAAAATTGAGAACTGTGCAAAGGTATTAATTCTGATCTGAAATGGAATTTCATCGGTATTTCCCCCAACTGAAGGAAGAAGAAGCTACGCTGGTACAAAATCCATTTTCCGCCTATTTGGATGTGGCATTCTCGATCAGGTACAGGATGAATTCTAAGACCTGCGGAACGAATTCTCGACACGTGATTTGTTTTATGAAAAATTGTTGACTAAATTTTAGAGTGCTATGCGTCATTCTTATTCAAATGGCACCATGCTTACTTTTCGGGTATTACTTACATGTACCTCTACTATCTCTGTGAGACTGGATTTTCACTAAATCTTCATATCAAAACAAAGGCAAGAAATAGATTTGATATTGAAGATAACATGAGGTTTAACAGAAACTCAGTAAAGAATATTAAAACTTGCCTCCCAGATGCTAGCCCGGTCATCGTATTAAACATATTATATTTTCTAAAAAATATATTTTAAGTGATTTATTTTTTTAACTTTATTTAAAAAAGGAAAGAAAGCCTTTTCATTAAATGTAGCAGGAGTTGTCAATTACTTGGGTTATCCTAGAAGGGGTCGCGACTAAAATAAAAGTGGACGCGACTGCCTCCCTGGACTTTCCCATACTGGAAACTGTTCATATCATCTTTATTCAACAGTAGAGTTATTTTCCTCAAAACGGTTGTTCAAGCGCTATCCTAAAACCTTGCCTTGTAACGAATAGACTTACAAGGCTTGTAAGAAGTCCCGCCAAATATCTGCGGTGCCCCTTAATTTCCTTTTAATATGCAACCAGGCATACTTCATTCTCT
>JABXWE010060408.1:0-11338 GCA_014611495.1 Limonius californicus
CACCCACAGACAGACATTTTTTAAAAACCACTTTTTTGGGTTCCTAGAGACCCAAAACGGATATATCCGTTAAAATCTCGATTTCGAAAATTTTCATGATTTCAATACTTACCCTATACCTATAAGGTATGGGAAAGTAAAAATAGGAATCATTAAAACGAAACTTTAATGCCCTTTAAAATGATATACCACTCGATCCAGTTTCCCTTTTTAAAATTTTAGGAGTGAAGCTCACCACCCCTAGGAGGCTGAAGGGACAAGATTGAACATAAACGCAAAAAATTTCCCCCTCAGAACACAAATTGACGGGTGCGAGCGATTTTTTTTTTAAATGACGATAAATATTAATAGTCGGGTCTGTTTCGTTTTCATTGGCCCACCCTATATTAGTATTTACCAAGAAAAACACCCACGGTACACCGTGCTATAGCAAAACCTAAACAAGTAAAAAAGTAAGTAAATGTTCAAATTTGCCGCCATCTACCTCCACCAGTTTTCTAATTCGTTTTAAAAACGATTTCTGGATTCGAGATAGGCTGTAAATGTACACGCCTCGATTATTTTCTACTGTAAATCATACTCAGTTACTACCGATTGTCGATATATTATTTTTTTAATTGTACCCAATAAATCAGTACAATGGAGGATATCGCAACTTCTTGGTGATCATGCATGTACAGCTCTTCTTCCCATCCAGTGGCCTCTAAATACATTATTTTAATAATTCTTTATAATCCAACTGTAGTGGGTAAGGCTGCCATCATGTTGGTGCCAAACTTTTCGTAGTACATTGCGTTCTACATCTTTTAAAAACCCGGATAGAACGTTTTGTAGGAAATTCAAGTAACGTTTTCCAGTTAAATTTTCACAGAAAAAATGTGGCCCGATAATATGCTTATTATGCCACATGAAACATTTACAGCAATAAGTCTTTGATAATGAGTAATACGTATACAGTGTGGCTTTTTATTTGCGTAATAGTGCGAATTACGTCGATTCACTTCACCGTTGTTTCAGAATTTGCCTTAACTAAATAATATACAATCTCAAAATACATGAGCACAAAAAAATTATAAAATTTCATTTACATGCAGTGCATGCACCACAATATCATGATAGGGATGAAATAAATTTGCTTTCAGATTTCATCTAATTGGAGTTCTACTAATACCCACATTTGTGCTTAAATGTCTTTGAGTAACATGGGAATTGTTATATATTGTTGGAGGCTTTCGCGGTTTCTCGAACTATAAACACTATAATTAAGGAATCCACACCTCCGGAAAGGTTAGCCCTTTTACCATACAGTAAAGGTACTACGAATAAGATGTCCATGTTCTGAGAACACATAACATAAAAACAATCATCACGACCAAAGAAAGCCTAAGCAACGGTTTCCGATCAGCTAAAGATCATACTTACATACATACATAGCTTAAAATCAGCCGGTATCTACAACATCCCTTGCTCCTGTGGCACAAACTATATTGGACAAACTGGGCGCTCCATTGATTTTAGACTCCGAGAGCATATATGTGATTGCAATCATAATCCACAAAATGGATTTTGAAAATGCTCTAGTGCTTGCTAAAATTCCCCATTGCTTTCCAAGAATCATACGAGAAGCAATTGAGATTGAGAAGCAACTTAATAATATCAACAGAGAGGATGGTTTCAGGCTCAGCTAAGCTAGGACACCGGTAGTTCATCCTCTAAAGATTCGAAAAAAGACCGATCCCACGGTCATGCCCTACCGCGCCTGTTCCCGCCTGACTACGATGGCCAACCAGAACTACGAAGTTCTGTTCGATTGGCTCAGCAGTGTTTAAATACCTCCGCATCCCGGATTTGAATTCAGTACTACGAGGACTCTGAAGATGCAAGCTGCAATGTCTTGCGAGACTTAGTTTGTTTACGTTCTCAAACAGTAACCAGTAATCCTGCCTTTGCTGAGTGTGATTAATTGTAGTGTTGACAATGGGAATTCTTATTCAGTGCGTAATCGTTCTAGGCCTACGTCTTCTGGAATTGACAAATTTATCTTAGCCTCTTAAAGAAGTTTCAATGCAACTAAACATTTTTCAGATGGTGATCTAGTTGAATAGCACCTGATATATAAATTGCGGACTACAACCGCATGTCCACTGCATTCACCAGAAATAAGCAACAAATCTTACTTAAAATTAAAGTAAATTGACCGCTCTACTTATTATTGTTATAACTAGCCACCTGATCAATTTAGTTAAATTAAAGAATAACTGATATTGGTTACCACACTATGTGTATGTTGCGTCTACGACTTTTAGGGGAGGGACAATTTAACTGGCTTACCGTGTATATACAGGATGTAACAAATACGTAAATATTTAAACCTATAATAGAACAGAACAGACCAATTCGTTAGCATCGTTTCG
Source organism: Limonius californicus (assembly GCA_014611495.1). Taxonomy (NCBI): domain Eukaryota; kingdom Metazoa; phylum Arthropoda; class Insecta; order Coleoptera; family Elateridae; genus Limonius; species Limonius californicus. The sequence continues at coordinate 2,415 of JABXWE010060408.1, forward strand.
AACCTTGCTTTTTGCATCTGGTCCACTGTTGGACAGAGGTCTCCCTTGTGTTCTTCCATTTCCTTCAGTCTTATCCCAAGTTGATCCAATTTCTGGCCACTCTTCTAATGTCATCTGACCATTTTGTGGGAGGTCGCATTCTGCTTCTTTTGAATTGCCAGGGTCACATGAAAATATTTTCTTTGTCCATCTGTTATCGTTGCTTCTTGCAAGGTGTCCTGTCCAATTCCATTATAAGTTGGTTATGTGTTCTACTATGTCTACAATTCCCGTTGTTTTTCTGAACCATTAATTTGTTTTTTCTCTCTTCTGGTTACGCCTATCATCGATCGTTCCATTGCCCTTTGAGAAATTTTTAGTTTATTCATGGTTCTCTTGGTTAGCGTTACGGTTTAGGCTCCATGGGTTATAACGGACATCACGCATTGTTCGTTACTTTTCGTTTTAAGCATATTGGATACTTGCCTCTTAATATATATATCTTAATCTACCAAAAGCAGCCCATCCTAGACTTATCCTTCTGGTAATTGCACATGTTTGATTATCTCGGCGATTTTAATGATATGTTCAATATATTTGTACGCATCAACTTCTTCAATTTTTTCCTTGCCAACCATTATCGTTCCTCCTAAGACAAGATCCACCATAATTTTTGTTTTTTACATGTTCATTTTAAGGCTTATTTTCTCTGAAGCATATTTAAGTTGTAACATTTCTTTAGCATCCTTGAGGTTATCAGATATTATCACGATATCATATGCTAATTGTAGATGATTGAGTCTTTCCCCTTGTATGTTTCTGCCTTTGTTGTTCCCGTCGAGTTCCTTCATAATGCTTTCTAGTACTGCCCTAAAGTTTCGGAAACAGCGTGTCACCCTGTCTTACACCCCTTTCAATACTGAGAGCTCCAGTTCCTGCGCGTAATCTAACTTTGGATATAGCGTTATCGTATATATTTCTTATTAAATTTGCATATGTATAGTCAATCCTACTTTCCGGCGACGCCTTCATTATGGCCCATACCTCTATGGAGTCGAAGGCTTTCTCATAGTCGATAAATATTAATACCAGTGGTAAATCATATTCGACGCTTTTGTTAACCAGGATCTTGATTACTTGCAAATGATCGTTTGTACCATATCCTGAACAGAATCCTGCTTGTTCTTCTAGCTGTGAAAAGTCGAGTTGTTTGTTAGTCTCTTGATTATTGTTTCTGTGAAAAACTTATACGAATGTGCTAACAGTGTGAAATGTGAATGTAGTTAGTTCACATTCACTTAATAAATTACTTCTCTTATATTCTTGAAATTAATAAACTTCTTGTACATTCAATAATGTTTTATTTTTATATATCAATGATGCTCAATTCCTTCATTTTTAGTATATTTCTATGCCAGAGATATGCATTTTCTTAGCTATAGCTATTTTAAGTATAGGTATCTACCAATATTTCTATTGCACCCAGTAGAAAGCTCCCTTCCTTTGTGGATAAATTCAAACAAATTACTTCCTTTATATTCTTACAATTATAATTGTGCTAAAATATTTTTGTAGTGTGCTATCCGTTGCCAATCATTTCCATATTGTAAGTTTTTTCTTTTTATTAGCTCGCAACATCCCATTGTTGGGCAAGGGCCTCCCCAATAAGGGGGTTGTTGATCTAGTCTCCCATGGTAGTGAACGGGCAAAGAATGTGCGCAACCTAGGACTATGTTAAGTTAGTTGACTTTAATTTATTTTATTTTATTATATATCTAGTATAAACTAGCATTTGTATTACGCTATGCAGTTCCTTGGTTTTTGAGACTAAAGAAATTATTTCTCTTTTATTCCAGAAATGGATATAATTTTATAGATTTGAAAAGTATTTTTAAGTAGTATTTATTAGCGGTGCTCACATATTTTGCCCATTATTAATATTTTCGTATGACCTTGTTATGTATTTTGTAAACTGAACGCAGTAGTTAACTTTAATTTATCTTAATCTATAGCCTGTTTAGGTATATTTCTATTGCACTGTAACGAAGTTTCCGGCCAGAATGCGTTTTTAAATTTATTTAGAAACCAGCAGTACAAAAGTAATTTTCGAGGAAAATTCATTAACTTCTGAATCAAAGCCTGGAGAAGGAAGACCAGCCCAGAAACCAGTCCAAAACCGAGAACTTTTGAGTCGAGATCCCGAGGAAGAAGTCCAGCTCAGAAACCAGTCCTAGAACCAGATCTTCTAAGTCGACGTCCGGAGAGGAAGTCCAGCTCCAAAACCAGTCTAAAAGCCAGTCCAGTAACCTGAACTAATTAACCGAATCCTTTAACTAAACCCAGTTCACCGCATACCTGAAAAATCCTAGAAATCCAGTCAACACTGAATTACCCTGGGGCGACCCGCGCTTTGACAGTGGAATCCAGTAATTGCTTTCCATTCAACCCTAATTTAGCCTGGTGCGACCCGCGCTTTGACAGGATAATCCTGTAAATGGTTTCCGTTCCACACTGAGTTAACCTGGGGAAACCCGCGCTTTCGTTTAGTGTAAACCTATCCATATCCCGAACATTTAGAACGCATTTACGTATTTCCTCCTGACCTGTAAAACACCGCACTGAAAGTAGTTTAAAGAATTTAGTACGGGTACAACAGTACTGTTTCGTTAGCCTGGGGCGACCCGCGCTTCCGTCTAGTACTCGCTTTAATAATTCTAAACAACTACACAATTCCTGCGAAAGTCCGAACATTTCACCAACACGCCGCGATCGACCGGCGAAGACCACTGCAAAGCCGATGGAATTCGCATCATTTATTTTATTCCAGTTATAGGTAACCTGAACGAATTTCCTTTATTGCTAGGTAACGGAGAACACGAGTCCAGGGAGTTGCTACAATCCAGTTGCTGCGAGTAACCCCGTTTCTTCCATTGTAATAAAATTTTATTAATTGTTAGCAGATGTGGCCTTCAGAGAGCGAGCGTGCTAGCCCAGCTGGAAGTCCGTCTACGGCAGCGCGTCGTCATCCGCTTGACCCGCGCGGAACGTGTGCAGATTGTCTGCATTCCAAGGCCGGAACAAGATAGCTTTAATTTTGATTGTAGTACACCGTGTTGATTTAATTATTGTTGTAATTTGTGCAGAATCCAGTATTTTGGTTTTATTATTGTATATAAATATATTTACATCCAGTATTTTAGTTTCATTATTGTATATATATTTACATCCAGTATTTTAATTTAAGGTAGAATTGTAAATAAATAAGAATGAAACTGTTAATCCGATAAATAATTGTTATTCCCAGTGAGCCCTGGCTCTGAGTTTACCCGGCACCAGGCCGGACTATTTCAGCACTCTGTATTTGGCTAAACTGTATGTTAATTGAAATTAAAAGAATTAGACATCCTTACCGTTAATAATATTTTGGTGTATTTAAAAAGCTTTTTTTATAGCATATTAGTAATACCTAATGCTTTCCATGTTTCTAATGTTTTTACTAAGCTTCCTATAAAATTAATATTTAATTAATTAATATAACTCAGTCTATAAACCATTAAATGATCTTCTGTCCTTGTGTCTTTGTGTCTAAGTAAATTACATACAGTGCAATTGATAAACTTTTGCTATTTTTAAAAAAGCTATTTTCTAATATATCAGTGTGTTGAAATATTGGCCCTCAGTTTTAATATCTTTTCATACCACCGGCATGAATATTATTAAATTAATATCGCAGTTGACTTAAGTTTACAGCCCTTTAGGAATATACTAATATAATACGCTGTATAAAGCCCCGTTTTTTAGTCTTTGAAACTGATATTTAACTAAAGGCTTCGCAACTAAATTATAATTAAGTAGCATCACAGCAGACCTTTCAAAATGCTACAATAATTTCAGAAATTAATTTGCTCTTGCAATAATTATTTCGGTAATAATTTGGATCGCTTCAAGAAGCAAATTAACTGAAACTTTTTAGTTTTCTCCAGTTAAGCTCTCGCACGGTCTTCTCCTTTGAAAGTTCCAAACTTCTGAATGTTTACTCTGTAGTCAGTTTCGATTGCTTTATTTCTGAAATACCTTAATGCGCCCCTTTTAGCGACGTCCCCGAAGCACCTTTCGAGCCATTTCACACCCACCTGGAAAGTCCACCTTCACCTTAATTGAGTTAAGGTTACACGATTAAGTAATAAGATCTCTTGTTAGATTTCGTCAATGCAGTGTCTCTGAGGCGCTGAGCTTTAACAGTTACAATTGTATTGGTTTAGGATCAATCATTAGTTTTCCGCGAATCGTAAAGATTTCCACATCAGTATTATTGATAATAAAAATAGATGAGTCAGATTTACGTAAATAAATATCAGTTGTTCAATAACTTTATTATGCATCATGTAAATGATTCTTAGAATTATACATAGTGCAACTAAAATGCTTGCCCAAACAGTAACTGATCCTCCCATTGGAGACACCTCTGTTGCACTTACCAAAACGAAACTAGGCCCTAACTTGCAACCTTGAAGAGTAACGAACGCACATAAAATTTCAAAACATTGGTCCAACTATTACGATAATTATATGCAAAAAAGTGTTCGGACCAGTCTCACTTTAGAAGGTTGTAGCTCCGTAACAAAGCATTTTCGGGCCGATATTTATATGAACTTGTTGCGTTGTTTTGGTGTGGAGAACTTGCGCTTAAAGTTTCGGTAAGCATTTTATGTTACACCCTGTATGAAATCGCGAACAGCTGTAATAGTATTTTTTATATTGGCTCACTAAACACTTGAAGTAAATACTTTGTTTTCTATTTCCAAATGTTCAGGCGATCAATTCAAAACTACAGCGATAGTTTGCATTAGTGCAAGTAATGTAAATTCTCCGTAACAGTACAAACACTAGCCCCAGTAACCACTTGTATTAATGACTAACATTGCACGGATGTAACTAAACATTATTATAGAGCAAGGTCCTGTTACTTCGTGCATCTTTCAAGCATTCTGGATTTTATTACGCAAAATCCCGTTGGGTAAGAGTCTTTTCACGACGAAGTTCTCTTTTTATAACTCGCCTTAATAGTACAACAGGTCTGCAATAACGTAATGGATGGCATATCTAGAAACCTCAGCCTTGTTGTTTGGAATTTATTTCATTTGTCCTGTTAGATAGAAAAATATGCAGTTTATATTTAATATGTAGGCCACGTTTAACAAAACTGAGCTGTCCTATTAAGATACTGGGTGAGACAATTAAATCTTTTAAGCGGTCAGTGCCTTACAATTTCTTGTTCAAAATAAAACTAGTTTAACCTGTATAGGCTACACTCCCCTCTGTGTACAGAAACTTATTAAAAACGAATAAATAGGCTGCGTCGAGATGAAGATGTATACATAATCCGTCCAGCTCTTTCTAAGATATATAAGGGCAGGTAAAGGTTCTTCACAGAACCTACTCTATTGTAGGTAATTAACAGGCCATTGGCCTATACAAAGAAGGAGAAGAAGAACAAGAAACTTCTGAGAGTACTGTCCTGCCGAGAAGAAATATTGAGAGGTTTTCTTTATTAAAGTTAAATCAGTAAAGATTTCTCAGACGACGTTTAAAAATGCAATGGATACATTTTTATTGTCCCTGGATTTAGGCCGGAGTTGAAATTAAATATTATTTATGTTAATAGACAATCGATAAATGAGTAGAATGTTGCGTTGTAGAGATAAATCGATTTGCATCTTCCTTTAATGAATCACCTAATATTTATTAATTTTTGGTATTTTTATGGACCTACTGTTATACCATCAAGGTTTTCATAATTGCTATTGCGACTAACGCTTCCTAGTTTAATACGCAACATTACTTTAAAAAGGCAGATCTATTAAAATGTAAGTTGTATACTTGTAAATTTGCGTACCGGCTAGCTAATCGTTCCAATATTTACTGTTTTTTAATAATATTTTTCCCTCGCAAGGCAATGGCAAACTAGCGAGGTACTCTGCCTAGTAAATCATCTCCGGAGTAGAAGAGGTTACACTTCTTGTGGTTCGGAACCTACGTTAAGTGTGGGTTTTGTATATTTGTGGCACTTTAAATGCGCAACATAGGCATAGGAGAGAAGACCGCTACATCTCGTAAGGCATAAAGCACTCGAAGAAGAAGAAGAAGAATAATATTTCACCCTAGCGATGTGCCGTTGACGCTGGTGGTTTTGAGAATGATAGGCCATAGTAGATTGGGTTTCAGTAACCTTTACAATGCCAAACTTTTTTCTTACCTGCGATACTAAGTGGGGTGCATTTGCAACTGTCCAATTTTTGACATATTCTAAGAGAACTTAAGGCTGATCTAACCCAAGTGCAGATTTCAAATCTGCCCCTTTCTTTTGGCTATAACGCAACCAACATTACAGATTACTACTATTATTATTATTTCAGGGGTTCAACTGTCTACCTGTTTTCGTACCCTTATTTTGTGACTTCAAAGAACCATCAATCAACGTGGGCCATAAACATATAGTAAACGTGCCTTGTGGTAAATATAATAATGTTTTCAATGTTGAAAATACTTAACCACAATAATGCAAAAATTACCAAGAAATGTAATTTAGAAATGCCACTTAAAAAACTTATTATTAATCATATTCAATGTATATTTTGAATTTTGAGGTGTTGGTAAAATTTTATATAGCACACGTGACTCGTTAGAATTTATCCACTTAATATGATTATGTAATATATTCACCTCTCGAAAATACCTTTTCCTCCCGGCGTTGAGAGGAGCAGATGCACTTTCTTCCCTAGGTGAACAAATAGCTATTACATAATTTTTTATTGGCACTTTTTATTTTTAGGAACCTAGTACCTACGTTATTTTCATTGAAGTTTTTGTTTCTTATTAAATTTTGCCATTAATGTAAGCAAAGCTTATTTTGTGATTCATGCAGAGAAAGGTATACATATACAAATAAATCAAAAAAATAATGCCTTTTGTCTGAAGATGGTCTAGAAACTACAAAAGTTTTACTTTGGTGCTGTTCTTCCAGAATTATTAGATTCTAGAAGATCAAGGGATTTACCTCTTCGAGATTTTTATTTAGAAGAATAAATGTTTTATTTATATTTGCATTGTCGTTTCTTGTATTATTTACATCAATCTCTAGGTTATAGCTTTATATTTTTTGTTGTTGTTTCTAAGACCATTTGTAGTAATATATTAATTTTGAATATAGAATTTTTTGTAAAAGAAAGATAAACATTTTTTCCCTCTACTAAACTAAATTCGAAAACATAAATTTGTTGACATTTCAAAGCCAACTAAAACAGACTTTTAAAAAGTACTAGACGAACGAAAATAGTGATACCAAAAAATTCGATTAAAAAAAAAGAATAACGTAAATAGTTTTAATAACAGAAATAGGTACATACGTATTCCAAATCAATTAAAACTTTCTATTTTTTCATTTTCTCGTAAAATCAAAAATAAGTTTTTGTTCCTCTGTAAACTGTATTTGGAAACATACGGTATATATATGTTTTTTAAAATACATAACAATTGCATAGATATTGCCATGAATCTAGTAAGACTAATTATAATTTTGTTCTATTTGTTAGTTTGCAACTTTTTGAATTCAAAGACACTTTTGGTTTTTCAATACATAAAATGTTCCATTATGGCCGGGTAATAAAACGATTATCTACCCATCACCGTAATAAAGTTGGGTTGACATCGACGGCATGCCACTGAAAGTTTCTATACCTGAACAATCCACAACTGTGTACTGTGGGCACCCTTTTAGGATATGCGCCTCTTGCGGTCAAGTTGGAGAACTAAATGTGCAAAATATACAAAAATAACATGTGATTATTTAAACAATACAACATTTTTTTAAACTGGTTATTATTGATTTATATCAAGTACATCATTTTACACATGTCTGCTCATTTTCTTTTCTAAAAGTATCGCAGGCATGAAGATACATCGTCTTCTACGTTTTTGCTTTTATTTAAATAAATAATTGTTTCTTCGTCTTGTTTTAGATTCAGCGGGCTATGGAATAGTATTATTAATGTTAATCCAAAAAATCAAAGGGCTATCTTTAGATCTAGATACCAAATAATGCAAAAACAATAAAAATAAAGCGATTACGGTCTACTTCTTATGTGATGCATTTTTTTTTAAATAATCGGACATATTCAGCGGGGTAGATATTAAAAATACGCGTAATTTGATGTATGATACATATAATAAAAAAAATTAATTACAGCCAAAAAATGAAAAAATTACCAATTTTGGCCGGGAGGATCAGCCTTAAGGCTGATCTAACCCAAGTGCAGATTTCAAATCTGCCCCTTTCTTTTGGCTATAACGCAACCAACATTACAACTTACTACTATTATTATTATTTCAGGGGTTCAACTGTCTACCTGTTTTCGTACCCTTAGTTTACGACTTCAAAGAACGATAAATCAACGTGGGCAATAAACAAATAGTAAACGTGCCTTGTGGTAGATATAATAATGTTTTCAATATTAAAAATACTTAACCACAATAATGCAAAAATTACCAAGAAATTTAATTTAGAAATGCCATTAAAAAAATTATTATGAATCATATTCAATGTTTATTTTGAATTTTGAGGTGTTGGTAAAATTTTATATATTACACGTGACTCGTTAGAATTTATCCACTTAATATGATTATGTAATACCTCTCGAAGAAAGTACCTTTTCCTGCAGGCCTTGGGAGGAGCAGATACACTTTCTTGCCTAGGTGAACAAATAGCTATTACATAATTTTTTATTAGTATGCACTTTATATTTTTAAAAACCTAGTACGTTGTTTTCATTGAAGGTTTTGTTTCTTATCAAATTCCATATCCATAGATGTACCATTTATGTCTAATAAATTGTACAACAAATCAACAAATGTTCTGACATAGTGACAGCTGTAATCGCTAAAACTAA
>JABXWE010060409.1:0-13393 GCA_014611495.1 Limonius californicus
GCGTACCAGGCAATGAAAAACCTAACGAACTCGCAAAACGCGGAGCAACGACGCCATTCACTGGACCTGGGCCTTGCTGTGGAATACAAAAAAGCCACGTAAAACAGGCGGTCAAACTATGAGAGGAACAACAGAAATCCTCATACTGCCAGAATATACCAGGACAACGTCAGACAAAACAGCTTATCACTGATTCGCAAAATAAAGCAAAACTTTCTTTGTCCCTCAGCAAGATGGAATTGAAAACCATCACTGGCCTACTGACAGGCCACACAACATTAAAATGCCATCTTTTTAAAATTGGTAAAGCTGAGGACCAAATCTACCGAAAATATTTGGTATTTTAAAGTTGTTCCTGCATTTCTCACGACCCTGGTCGATTCTATTTAGTTAGTTCACTGCTTACGAAATCTCCAAATTGATCATGACCTTTGGTATATTATACTATTGGCAAACAAGGGCCGTTTAAATGAAAAGGAAATAATGTTGGATTAAAAATAAATACATAATGTAGGGCTTCATAATGTAGATGTTTTAGTATCTAATAAACTATTTAGATATTAATAAGTAACCTTGTTTAGAGGAATCATAAAACACAAAATATTTCTAAGAAGAATACATAAATCCATTGAAAAACCAACAGATGAATGACCAAATCTTTTTCTAAAAGAATTTAATCAATAAAATGGAGGTCGATGCACGCAAAACCAAAACTGATAGAAGTTCAAGGAGCAAGTGCAGCTGCAATATTAAAATATAATCTTGACTGAATGCAGTTGTTATCAAACAAATTTCGTCATTACTCTATAGCTTGTATTTATAACTGGAATGTTATTTCTGTTGAGATATTCAGCTGTATGTATCATATGGCCTTATGGAAAGTGTAGACAAAATTATGCAATTAGTACAAATCTATTTAAACACCAAGAATAATCATTATCAACGTACGTTGTAAAACTTATGCTCACAGCAACCAATCAAGGATATACATACAAAATTATCCGTATCGTACATCGAATCCTCTACAAAAATATTAATTTGAGATTGTGTAAACTCCGTTCGTTGACTTATTTCCTAAGCACACGACAACAGAATGTTAGATTGAGGATTTAATGAAATCGGAATTGCTTGTAAACATTTGCTTCACAAATTAAATATAAAAAATCTATATTTAAACAGAGATAGCTTACTTTTCATCATATGATTTAGAATCAGCAGGATGAAGAGTTAGTATCAAGCAAAACAAGTTCTATAAACAGTCACAAAAAAGGTTTGTTACCTTTTTCTGACTGTTTATAGAACTTGTTTTGCTTTGTTAACGCTTTAGAAATTTTAAAAATACGCGTAAATTCAGGTTCTTCGCTAACCTTCGCCCTACAAGTTCGAAAAAGTATGTCAAAGAGTTTTTGATAGTCAGCTAAACTGTAATCACTGTGTAATTACGATGTACTATACAACAAGCGATATTGGATATTCAAGTTCAAGTTCTAAACCAACTCAAAGTTTGACCTCATCCGGACGATAATCTTTGAACTTTTTCCCGATAAACCATCATTAGAATTTAATTAGATGTGGGTTATAACAACAAGTTTAGAAATTAAATCAATGTTAGCAACTCTCGATTTCATTAGCAAAATACGCGCTAATACTACAATATCTCACATTTTTATGTAAACAATCTATATTATTTTACTCATAAAAGTAGGCCAGTAAAGAGCATTTCTCTGATAAGTTTTTGTTAAAATTTCTATCAACGTGGCAGTAATCTGCTATAAGAGGATAAAATACAAAATTCAATGGGAGGAGCAGGAGAGTGTTAAAACACAAAATACAAAATTTCTACATTACACTATTAAGAATATAATGATATCATTGAAATCAACCAGCAACCACTTTTTTAACAAAACTTGAAATATTTCTCAGCGCCGTGCGCTTTTTAAATTCAGCCCCACCACTCACATTTTTGGTAATTATTTCGGTGATTCCAACTTTCCAAAGAAACAGATGATAAGGATCAAAATCCTGGAGTTGTGGTAGTGTCTGCCAAACACGTAGTCGAAATTAACTCGCTTATTTTAGATTAGACTTTGTTTGGTCAAACACAGTGCCCATATTCATGGTGGTTCAAATTTTTGCCAGAATTAGTAAATAAAAATTATATCAATGCGATAATTTATGCCGCAACTTAGTATAAACTGAACTGTTTAAGTTTTAAAACATTTAATAGCACCAAAGTGCTTGGTTTTAAAATGTAAACATTATTATTTGAAATAATTAAAACTGAACACAACTAAGCTGATAACAGTAAAATCTTTCCACAGTGGTCAGCCGCGGGACAAAATAATATTTTTTATCGATAGCCTTCCACCATATACCACTGCATATCAAAACTGAAAGGTGCCAAACTGGGACTATACCAAATAGTCCTTTCTCTACGACTATAATATAATGTATTCGTTACATATACCTTTGTAGTTGAAGAATGATAGATATTCTCCATTTCCGTTGGATTCTGTTCTCTATTTCAGTGGGATTCTGTATCAGAATCCAACGATAAATTGCGGAACCGGAAGCTAGTGGGCATGGCATGTTAGCGCATGGGATCTCCCACTTGTTTTTGAAGTAACTGTCAAAAACAGTTTTAAATTTTCGTATTCGTAAAAACAGTAAGAACTAGGTATGAATAATTCAGACAGCGAAAACGCTGAGATGTGTACGCCACCACAAATAACGGAAACCTGGAACACGACGTGTATTAATTTACTGCCGAAAAAATCGCAGAAACAGTACACAATGGTGTACACGGCGTAAAATGGTTGTGGCTAGTGAACCGACATGCGTCCGTCTAAAGCAAGATTTTTATTATACTGATTCGGACCAAAAATTGTAACTTCCTATGAAATAGTCGTAGAGAAAGTATAGTCTCCTATTCGTGTAGAATAGCTATTATTCACTCGGAGGATTTTGTCACGAGCCGAATATCCTTATGAATAATAGCTGTCATTCTACACTCGTTGAAAAATATACTATTCTAGACAAGTGTCCCGCGTTACAGAGGTGCCCATTAACAGCGTTTCAGTGTATTTATACACTCACCGGTACCGACGTTATTTGATTTTTATTTTTTATTTATTATTAATTTTTTTGTTTCAATTATTAATTTTACTTTAGTTCAAAAGGTGTATAATACAAATATAACGCAACTAAACCAAAAATGTTCAATTTCTGAAAGTCAACAAAAATAAGGCAATAATTCTGATTAGTGAATAAAACAGTAATAGTAAATTTTACATAAATATGATCTTAAAATTAAAAAAAAAACAAAACGTTAATAACGTGTATTTCCTCCTCGTGCTCGAATTGCACTTTGGATGCGTCTTGGCATCCCCTGAATAAAGTGTGGAATGGCATCGTGGTCTATTTTATCCCATTTTTTGACTACTGCTGCACTTAGCTCTTGCAAGTCAGGAGCGGAAATTCGGGCTAGAACTCGCTTTTCCACCATGTCCCAAACATTTTCGATTGCGTTAAGATCGGGACTTGTGGCAGATCAAGTCATTCGGTGAATTCAAACTTCATTTAAATATCCGTCCACGATTCGAACAACGTGAGGGCGGGCATTATCACGCATAAACATTAAATTTTCACCACGAAAGGCACAGCATATGGTTCTAAGATGTCCCTAATGTACCTGTCTGCAGTCATAGTTCCTCCATTTACCACAACCAATTCGGTGCGGGCTTCCATGCTAATCCCACCCCACACCATGATTGAACCACCACCAAAACTAATTCTAGGCACAATATTGCATTGGGCAAACCTCTCACCAGTCCGTCGCCAAACTCTTTGACGGCCATCTGGAGACGCCAGACAAAACCTGGACTCGTCAGTAAACAGCATATGGCCCCATTGCTCAACACCCCAGTTTTGGTGTTCATGGGCAAAGTTCAACCGCTGCACTCGATGTTCCCTGGTCAATTGTGGGCTACTTGCGGGTCTTCTTACACTCAAGCCGTGTTCCTATAATCTTCTTCTTACGGTTCTTTCATTAACTACTACACTACATATCTCTTCCAACTCATTCTGTGCACTAACTGCAGTGGTGTCCATGTGTCTCAGGACTCTCAAGGCGAGAAAGTGGTCGCCTTGAGCAGTTGTACGCCTTTTTCTGCCTGAATCACGGCGTCTAGTGTAGCCTCCAGTTTCATGAAATCATTCTACAGCTCTTTTAACAGTACATGTTGTACAACCTAGAAACCCAGCTACGTAGTATTGCGATCGTCCATCTTGAACTAAATCAATAGCTTTGGCAGTATCGGTTGGATTCAAAACCTTATTTAAGTTCTATGAACACTAATTGAACTCTATTAAATACGATTGCGAACAATACTGTAGGTACACAAAGTGAGAACAACAAAAGACCAGACTCGTAAAAACCGTTTAAATGTAATCGAATATCACAATAATACTTTTTTACTCATTATTTTATAGTGTTTTACTGGTTATAGTGACACAAAGTAGTTTATCAGTAGTAGTACGATAACAAAGCATATTTGACAAGGTGTTTTCAAAAGAAATCAAACTGAGATAAACATTATTATACATGGATCGAATTTTCTGTCGGTGAGTGTATTATTGCACAACAAAAACTACACTTGTTTCCTTCGTGTTCGTTTCAATGATGACGCCATTCAAACAAACACCGGAAGTTAATCCACAATGTTTGCAAACAAATTGTCTCCACATAATAATTCAAAGTAACTATTCTTCATAGAAGCTTATAATTACTGGCTAGGCATGGTTGATGAAACATCATACAGTAATATTTAAAAAATGGAAGCAATTTAGGTCAATTTTTTAAAAAGGCTCTGGAAATGCTTGTTACAAACTTGAAGGTTTGCAAGCAAATGACAATGAAAAACGACATTTATTCTTATTAGCCCTTATAGGTACATGGTGAATTAACTAAAAGAAAAACGTATGGATAACTTGATTATTGAATATATTTGACACTTGGGTAAATTAAAGTAAGCTACAGTCTCTATGGCTGTATTTCAATTTCAAAAACATCTTAACCGTAGGAAATTTTAAGCAATTTGACATTTTTAATATGTTTTTTTATAACAGATTCGAAGATAATTTTTAATAATATTAATATTCTACTAATTCCAAAATACCGATGTTCCCAACGATCTTAAAAAATGCCCTGGTGTTATTAAGATGTAGTTTACCTACAACAATATATATTGATCGAAAGAACAGAAAAACACAAAAATCCATGAAAATTACGCAACTCTTCATTCTAACCAGAATACCATTGCAGCACGTCATTATTATCACTATAATAATTGCATAATTATGTGGTAATTTTTAAAACAAAGTGAAAGTGATTTGTAGGTTTGAATACTTCAAAAATGAAAGTAATCCAAATTCAAAAATTATAATAAATGTTCGAATTGGTGATCAACAGCCAACAGGCACCATTCTATTATCGGATGGACGGTTTTTACACATTTTGCAGAACTTCTAGAGATATATTGGTAAACGCTTTCCTTATGATTCCCTATATTTTCGTTTATTATCGTCTTCTGTTAAACTGTTTCTTTTAAATAGACCCACAGGAAGAAACCGAGGTTATTTCGGAGGAGCTTAATACTCGTGGATATAGCACATCCATACCTCGAGCAATTCAACAACCATTAAAATTTTCCTTTATAAACAACATTCTAATGTATTTAAGGAAAAAGTCCACATATAGCTTACTGTTGCCTAAGGAAGTTTGCTGACAAAGTCCACGAAAACGCTTTGTAGGAAATTTCGGGAGATTGCACCAGTTCCAAGCCATCAATAACACATGTTCAACGCTTACTCTTGATCATAGGTCTCTTCCATTTTCCTCCATTTTGTCTACTTGGGGTACCTTGCATCCAATTCTTCCCAGCTCGGTATTGGTTGTCATCTCGCCTCCTCGCCTCCACACTGCTTCTTGTTGCTCACGGTGGCCCACATAGCTTCTTGTTGCCCACGGTCTCCATTGCATGCTCAGCGCCACTTGTTTATTACCATATGATCCACCATATCAGCAACTCTGGTTCTCCCTTCTGATATTTTCATTCTTCAGTTTGTCTCTTAAGCTGATCCCTAACATCGCACGCTCCGTAGCTGTTCGGCACATTCGTAGACGGTTTACACTGCTCTTTACCAAATCTGTAAGAGGGTTGCCTTTTATTTTCGAGATTGAGCAACCCTAGTGCTGCCATCTGGCAACTGACGTCTCTATCGTAAAGTTTGAGATTTTTGACGGTGTACGTACTCATAACGTTTTGACGTACGAGCGCTATTTGTGTTGTTTACAGTAACTTGAAAAATTCATATCGGCCAAAAAATGGAATTAAATCGTGTGCATTTTGGATTAACTTAACAACAGTGCATCGATGAACTTAATTCTATTTTTGGCGATGAAGCACCATCAAGGACCAGTGTTTATCGATGGTTTACCGAATTCAATCGTGGCCGTAGTTCACTCAACGACGAATTTCGTGAAGGTCGTCCAAAATCGGTTGTTGTTCCGAAAAACATTGATACGGTGCGTGAACTGATACTGCAAGATCGTCATGTGACTTATCGTGGATTGAGGTATCCTTGGACATTAGTGGGACCAGCATATATCCAATATTGCAGAAACATTTGGCCGTAAAAAAGATTTGTTCGCGTTGCATCTCACATAATTTGACAATCGCTCAAAAACAAGCTCGTGTCAATTGGTCGCAAAAATGCTCAAAAAATTCGATCGCGGTGCTTCAAAACATGTATATGACATCGTGATAGGTGACGAATCGTGGATCTACGCGTAAGAGCCCGAAAGTAAACATCAGTCGACTGTATGGGTCTTCCAAGGCGAGCATAACCCAACAAAAGGCGTTCGTCCTCGAAGCACTTCGAAGCAAATGGTCGCCTGCTTTTTCGGAAAAACTGGACATGTCTCAACCGTACCATTGGTGCAATGTAGCATGGTCAATTCTGAATGGTACTATTGTTATCTGGGTTGAGTTCCAGACTCCAATACAAAGATAAAAACAAGGCTTAGGAGAACGTGTTGTTTATTTTATGGAAAACTACCCAAACAAGAACAAAAACATAACAACCCCAAGCAAGGCGACCAGATAAATGTAGTGCATGCGCACTACATTTACCCTCCCCTCTCCAAAATAAAATAAAAAAGAGCATGTTAAAGGGAAAACTTCCACAATGACGTGTTCGAAACAAAATTTTGACCCACATTACAAATGTAATGAAAATTTAGAACGATTGTGGTAGTTAAAAAACCTTTTATGCGGAAAAGATTTTTTTAAACAATCCTTAAAAGTAACAAATTGGAATTGAACAATAAAAACAATTAAGGCTAATACAAATGATGCAGAAATAATGCAAAAGGTTCTTAACGCTAAACAGGGTGGGATGGAGAAGTGAGTAGATTCTGAAAACAGATAAAGGAAAACAAGTTTGTGTGCATAACAAAAAGCTGCAAAAATTAATGTTTACATACATCAAAAGAATTCAGCACGTAACAATAAAATTTAAAAAAGCAATTGAACAGAATACCTTTATTTAAAAAAACGGTGAATGTCTGTATGATGTCAAGAGTCCTTTAAAAAGTAGGCGGGTTTGAGCCTATCTATTGAAACTTTCCCTTCCTTACCATAATCGTCTTGTGAAATATTTTTGCGAACGTTCCCTTACCCGAAATGGCCCTAAATACGCAGGTTTCAGACCTAATGAATGTGAATCATTACGCACGAATAGATGCGTAACGGAAAACAAATCTTTATGGACATATGAGGCAGCCGAATAGCTTTTGGTGAAAAAGAACTTATCTCTCTTCATACGCTCCCGTAATTGAATCACAAAATTTGCAACATTGGGATCATAAGGGTCTTGTTCAATACTAAAAAAATCGCCTGGTAATCGCAATAGCGCGCCATACAAGATATCCGCTGAGGATACGTCAACTTCTTCCTTAATTGCAGAACGTAAGCCTAACAAGATAAGAGGTAAATGTTGAACCCAATTCGCGGACCCTACCGATTTGATGGCCTATTTTAATGTGCGGTGAAACCGTTCTATCATGAAAGAGTAGAACTGGGATGCATTGTCCGTGGTAATAACTTGCGGTACTCCGAAGCGCGAGATCCATACACCTCACGTCGGGGTCACCAAAATATTGTTATCTGGGTTGAGTTCCAGACTCCAATACAAAGCTAAAAACTAATCTTGGGAGAACATGTTTATTTTATGGAAAACTCGTAACTACCCAAACAAGAACAAAAACATAACAACCCCAAGCAAGGCAAGCAGATAAATGTAGTACACGCGCACTACAGTACACAACCATTTGTTTGCCACAAGTCTTCGGAGAAATAAGGAAAACCAACCGCCGAAGACGGATCATTCTCCACCACGACAATGCGAGCCCTCACACATCGGCTCGAACAAGTGACTTTTTGAGCACGCAAAACGTCGATTTGAGGAGTCATCCGCCGTATTGTCCTGATTTGGCAACCAATGACTGCTTTTTATTCCCGAACATCAAAAATAAATTGCGAGGTCAACGTTTTCCGACACCCGAAGACGCGGTTGATGCGTTCAAAATGCATGTTTTGGAGATACCTCAATCGGAGTGGAAAAACTGCTTCGAAAATTGGTTCACACTCATGTAAAAGTGTATTGATTTGCATAGAGAATATTTTGAAAAACAATAAAGCCATTCGATGATCAATATTTGTTTTTGTTCTCTAATCCCGAAATATAAAAGACAACCCTCGTAGTTTGGAGCCCATACGGCGCGGCTGGTAATATGGTACGTGACATATACTTTGCATTTGAGGTTAACCTGTACTTTTGAATCTTTTAGAACGTGCCAAACTAATTCTTCTGGTAGTCTCGATATTCTAATTTTCATTTCCTAATTTAATATAGTAGCCTAGGTACTTCCACCAGTTCCAGGGTGTGATTATGGCCTGCACGTTATTTGGGCTAATGATCTTTGTTTTCTGGAGATTTATCTCTAGGCCCACTTTCTCCGAAACCTCTTCTTTCTTCGACTTCTGCTACATCGTTACTCAAGAGAGCAATATCATTCATGAAACAGAGATTAATTAAATATTTTCCTTCGACACTGACACACTTCTACTCCACGCCAATATTTTTAAAACGTTCTCCAGCTAGTGTAAACAATTTCAGTGACAATTTGACACCCTGTCAGACACCCTTTTTGATAGGAAGTTTTTCTGTATTAAGATCTTAAGATCTTGGATATTAACGTGAAGTATGTTTGGAAATGTGCCCCTGATGTTTGAGTACGTAGAGTCCATTCTTGCCGTGTCCATGACTTTCAGTACCGCCCATATTTCAGCCCAATGCAAGATGAAGTGAATGTCTTAGATACTGTGAGTATTAAATGTTCTAATAATACATAGTGTACAGCTTGACCACAGGACTTTTTGGTAAATGCCAGGACATGCTCGAATAAAGTTGCAAAATTCCCATCCTCTTCTATAAATTATGCACCGCCTCATTAAAATTATTTTGTAAGTGTTAAACTTGCATTACGATGTCTTGAAACACATCAATAACTCTTTTCACACTTCCATTCTCGAGAAATGTTTCTTAAAACTTACCTATGGTTTGCTATATATTCCAATTGTATTCTCCATACATATATAGAATTTCAATCTTAAACTTCCTGTGAGTACATGCAAGTTTCATTTATAATAAACACGCTACTAAAAATACTCAAAATTAGTGTCTATTGCCACCATAGCTACGAATATAATCCAATGTCAAGATTTATCTGATTTCCTTACAAACACAACAATGCCGAGATTTATATTGTGCTATATCATACACATTGCCTTTTACATCGGCTGTAGTTCACTTTCAAGTGTTCAGGTAGACGGGCTTAAGCCCCAGGAAGAACAGGCGAAGGAATATCACAGTGCGTTGATATAAAAATTTACATTTAATTTTGAATTGGCAGGTCGGTTTAGGATCCATTTTTTCAAGTGCCGCATATTTATGTAGTTTGTATAATAATACGTATTATACCCTGCGAGATGGTTTTATTTTCTTTTTTGTAATTAAATAATAAAATAATAAATAATAAAACATTTAAAGCGAACTGACATAAATTGAGTGTGTCTTGTATTTTCCCTTAAAACTGCGCTATTGTGAACTAAGGTTAAAATTATAAAGAGTTTCTTTTAAATATCTTTAAAACTACCTTTATTTAGCAATTTCTACAATATTGACCTAGAAGTTCTCAGAAAGCATAAAAACTCATATATTTTTCGTAACTTAGTACGAACTAGACAACCGCATATACGTATTGTATAGATTTAATACATTTTACTTATTACTTATTTCGGAATTTGTAAATCTGGTATAGAAAATCGTCTTTTAATTCAGATTTTCCAAAAGAAAATGCTTCTATTAAATGGATTTTAAAAACATTCCCTCACCCGTTTCTTTCTGAAAACTTGAATATTAGCAAATTTTAATGTTTTTTTAATATCCTACTTCAACCAATATTTTGCCCTTTAGTTAACCAACCGTATACAAATTACCGATCAGAATTTTACATAAAATAAATATGTATACAGAATACTTACGATAAGGTAGCAACAGATAGAGGATTGGCATTTTCTCTGGGGTTAGGATTCTTCTTACGGTAGAGGCCGGAATCCATTGTTCACTACGCTAATACGAGATTCATTACCAACTTGTGTCAAAGTTCTGAAAGATAAATAACATATTTGTATAAACTTTTAGCAATTTAAACTTTCATATAATATACTATATAGCACACTTAACGATACAGCCTGGTAATAAAGTTCCCCACAAAATTCATAATTTTGTTATTTAATGTTTTTTTGGGAAAACTTTGGAATACGGCATATCTATTTTTTAAGAAAAGTCTTGCTAACGAAATTTTTTTCTATCGGCTTCTACTTCGATGCTGTGACGTTATCATTAATTTTTTTAATTTAATGTAATCTCATTTTCACTCTTATTTTGTAAGACCTCTCACCAGTTAAATAGTGATATACAAAAATTAGTAAGAATTGTTTTGAAAAATATGTTAAAAAATTCCGAATTAAGTTTAATGAAAACACAAACATTATAAAAAACTTATCTAATGGAAATTGTCCACCATTAAACATTTATCATTGACCAGCACGTGTGTAAACACTTTGTATCGCACTCTCAATAATTTCTACTTTCTATTTCTAAACGAATACGAGGCTTTAAATCGTCTACATTATTTGACCTGCTAATGTAAACTCGCGATTCACATGACCCCATCGAAAGAATTCTAGTTGCGTTAAGACAGGTGATCGCGCTGGCCACTCAAACGGTCCCCGCCGTTCTTTCTATGTGGTCACGTGAAATCGCTAGTTTACATTAGTAGGCCAAACAATTTAGAGGACTTAAAACGTTGAATGCATTTAGAAATGGAAAGTATCCGCTCGGAAATTATTGAGCGACCAATACGGAATGTGTATTTTTCTAAAAAAAAAAAAAAAATGTTGTATGGCGTACTGATTTTTTTATGTCACCATTTAACAGGTTAGGAGATTTATCAAAATATGGAGGGGAATGACATAATGTTGAAGTTATAGCGCAGAAACATAAACAGGTAGAAATTAAAATTAAATTTACGTGCTTTAGGGGTTTCCCAAAAAAACATTTAAATAACAATCGCAATATACACCGCTTCTTCATCAGGTATTTTAAAATGAATACTTTAAATTCTTGAGCAAGTAATAGTAAGCTCTTGTATTTCAAGCAATGGATATTGATTTTTAAGCCAGACGATCCCGAAACATTGTGAAATAGTTTCCATTTCAACTTTCAATATTTTACGGTAGTAATTACACATTTCTTACAAACCAATTTATCGGAGTACCTATTCCAATAGACAAACGTACTCATTTATTTATTTCGTAACGTGCTTTCTGGCAGACACGAAATGGAACGGATGTAAAGAAACCTTGCTCAATTGCTTGGGCAATTTCCTAACGGCAAATAAAATTTGTCACTATCACTCAGGCAATCGATCATAAAACAAATGTTGAAAAATACCAGAAAGAATGCTATTAGCTCTTGGTATCACGTGAAACTATATCATTCTTACTGAACTGATTAGAATTGTTGTTGTAAAATATACAAACAACTGAAATTATAGTATGGTGAAACACGACAAAGATATGGGGAAATTTAATACAAATAAAATTCCAGACTTAAAGAAGCTACAAGGTAATTTTGATATAGCCAATTTCTCCTAAACAAAATAAAATTTAGCAGGTTATATTGCTACAATATTATTAAGCACTTAGATTCTATATTGTGCGTGATGTACAAATTACTGTTATTAAAACAATGTCATACTTTCATAAATTTTATGTGACTGGTGGGTATTAATATCGAGTTCACATTGATGAGATGATTAACCTCGAAAGATTCCACTTTCATCTAAAATTATCAATAAAAATGGTTTGATACGTATTTTAAAAATCAAAAACTACCTTACTTAGAAAAATAATATTTTAAGAACCAAAAATCTACCTTATACTTAGTTCAAGTAATGATTGCAGTGTTTTTTATACAGCACAACCAAGTTACCACTTTAGGATACCACAAGCACTTACTGAATGTTAATCCCATAATCATACTTATTATAATGCGATAGCACTAAACTAACGTTATAATCGCTTTGTAAACAAACCCGTACCACATACCCTATAAATATAATGCGTACTAATCACTGCCGTTTATGCACAGTCATTGTAAAAATACTGGATGAGACACATTGCAACGAACTTAAATCAGAAACCAAACCCCCTGATAAATATCCTATATCCGAGACGTGAACAATTGCCTAGTTTTCATACACAGGGTATCCAACGACGTGAGGTCACCACTTCATATACGTAATCTATCGACCAAATATAGTTAAAAATTCTAATAAAGTTATGCCCTAAAGTAAACCGTTTACAAGATACAGAGTTTTAAATTATTATTTATTAAATAATTACAATTTCATAAAAGCCAATATTAATTTTTATTTGTTTAAATTCACTATAAAGATTGTTCAAAATGGCAAAATTGCTCTCGAGACACATTCTGGCTCTTCGCACCATCGTGCTGGTACCACATATCATGTCTGATCGCCAGAGTGACATCATCTAACAATCCTCCCAAATGATCTAGAAAATTTAAATATCTGTCGGCGGTTAAACGGTTCTCAAAAACGAAAGGACTAATAAGCATGTTATCAATAATTCCACACCAGATATTCACTGAAAACTTTTTTTTTTCACACATTCATACTACC
>JABXWE010060412.1:0-11657 GCA_014611495.1 Limonius californicus
ATCAAATGAGTACAATAAAGGGGTACCTTTCCATTAAAAAAAATTGAAGTGTAATTCGTTGCGCTTTTGTTTTTTTAAAGAATACTTATTTAATATTGCCCTGTAATGTGAAACGAAACACTAAGCAACTTTTATAGAAAACATTTTTTCATAAAATGCATATTTACTGAGATATATACGATATTCCATACTTTTCGGACACCCTGTATATCTTTCCCAACTTAAGGCTGGCCTTGCTCTTTTTCTTCTGCCAAACGGAGTCTATTCAGTAACTATTCTTGGCCAACGTTGTGCTGGCATTCTTTTGACGTGTTTATACCACAGTAGTGCTCTGTTTTCTAAAGTTTTGGTAAATTGTTCTACTTCCATTTTTCTTCCTTCTGTCTCAGAGTCATTCAACACAGGTTGCGCATCATATTTCAAAGACTTGTAATAATGTAACCCATGTACTGGAACATATTCTTCTGCTAAGACCATGACATTTTTATATTTTGCGTGTTTTAACGGCAAATTGGAGGTATAACAAAGTTCTCCAACGTTCAGTGTTGGTTTCTGATTAGGTTTTAGCATTAAGAATTTCGAAAAAGAAGCAGCACTAGCTGAAACGCCACACTCCAGCGAGGGCGAATTTTTTGTATATCGAAAAATGCGATATGTGCTGATTAGAAATTTTTCTTTTTCTTCGCCTTTTGGGATTGGTTTGAAAAACTGTTGAAAATGTTTCCTAAAATTTTTTATCATATTTTCCCCTCTGTTCGTATTGTATTTCTTCTAGTTACTTTCAGGCATCTTCTCATATAGTCTAGCGCTACTGTCCGTATTTCATTTCTACTGGTCTGTGTTTGTGGCCACATTTCCTTGTCGTAAAGGACTATACTTTCAACAATTCTATGAAAGATGGTATCCGGTATCCAAAAAACACGTCATTTCACTCCCAAAGCCTAGCGTCCACTTTTTTTCTTAATTTATCGACGGTCCCTGAAGATGGCATCGGGTGATCGGGCCGAGTAAGACGTTAAATTCGACTGGGCCGACGAAGATGTTAAGTCCGACTGCAGAAAAAAAACGAACTAAAGTATCCATCAGCTGGAAGATTTCATCATATTGCGAAA
This sequence comes from Limonius californicus, assembly GCA_014611495.1. NCBI lineage: Eukaryota > Metazoa > Arthropoda > Insecta > Coleoptera > Elateridae > Limonius > Limonius californicus. The sequence continues at coordinate 1,113 of JABXWE010060412.1, forward strand.
TATGGTGCAATAATTCTAGAGCAATTTAACACGTAGGACTCCATTCAAGGGCAGGTGAAATATTAATCGGCAACTTTGCATGATAACAACAAAAGGTTCAACAAAACTGTATTCAGGAAATATCAATATAGTAATCGGTTACAGAACGGCAATTAAAATATGACTTTAATTCAGATAAAGTGGGAATATCAAATGAACATAACAAGGTCTAGGAATCCTAAATGCGTGTCTTTCTGGTTTTCTTTATTGTTTTTAATAACTTGTCTTATTGTATGTATATCCCTTGAGCGCCCATGCTATTAAAACTTACGCAAATGCCCATGCGGGGTCCCTCAGGGATCCCACCGAATTTTTGGGTTTCTGTGTAGGTTATAATATAAATTGGTTTAGTTTTAAGAAAAAAAAACACCTTTTAAGTTATTTTAGGCTATATTTTATTACAATTTACCAAAAACAAAAAAAACAAACAAATATTCTTAAAGGATAAACAAAGCAAAGAGTAAACATATGGATCGTCCATTTCTTTTGAATTGTTGGATTTTTTCATTCCAGGCGTCATAATATTTAGAAGCTTCTTCATTGGTATGAAGACATATAATATCCTTCATTTCTACTGTCAAAAATAAGTTAAAAAATTCTAAAATAGAACTGCAACCTTCGTCCTTCGCTGTATTGTGTAACACCAGGACGTGCTTTTATGATGTTTCTTTGTAATCTCGTTTTACGAAAAGGCTGACTATTCCAATCTAAACCAGATTTTGCAATATATCTAGAACCTTTCAGCTGTTCATCATGTGCGTCAATCTGTTCAGGTTCTTCATTTGAATCCTCTTCACTTTGAATTTGTATATTGTCTTCCGTTTCCGAAACATTTTCCACAATAAAACCTTCTTCCTCATTATCTGAGGCATCATCGCTGTAATGCTCTGTTTCAGAGTCAAAATTCAAATTTCCCGCGATTGCTTTGAGTTCCTTTTGTGTTAATGGCCTCTTTCGTTCCAAACGGTTCATTTCTAATAACGAACTACAAACAAAAAAAATTAATTCAATTAAATATTTCGTAACATAAGCGCCCATGTGGGGTCTCTACGAGGCCCCACTTACATTAAACACGTGTTAAATTGAACCACACACGATAAAGCGTCACAACATACATACTGGAGTGGAGTGCAAGAAGCATTAACCGACACATACCTGAAGGCGGTGTTCCCAATTTGTTCAAATAAAAAAGTTACTAGGGAATTTGTAACGCTGGGGTCCCTACAGGACCCCCAACGGGCGCTGAAGGGATATATATATATATATGTATTATCTAAGCATGATCTGTTTTACGTAAACCCACTTTGTTCTTCACCAGAGTTTACTCATTCTTCTTCTATTTTGTTAAATATTTTTGTTAAATATTGTCTTTTGTTTTCTTCCTCCATACTTGAGCAATTTAATTCTTATATTTCGTGGGCCAGGGGCTCTATTAGTTTCTGTTTTTCTAAGTGGTTCATGTATTTCATTCTCAGTAATTTCCGCTTCTTCACTAGTCTATGAAATGTCTTCATCTTTTAGAATTTCCTTCCTATTTTCTTGTAGCAATTTGGAGTAGTGTTCTATCCATTGTTCCGACGATATTGTATGTATTCTGTAATTCTAATCCTTAAAAAAAATTGTTATCATCATGTTTTGCAAACCACGACTCCATAGCATCAATTGCCATCTTGTTTGTCGTAAATTTTCGTACTTTCAATGATTTTTGAGTTTTGAAAAGAGTTAATAATAAATAAAGAATCGGTTGCATAGCGGAGTACTGGTAGACGCCGGTCAAACAGTATTCGTAGTACAGAACAATCCGCGCTGGTAACTACTCGGAAGAGTGGACCAATATAGTGGCATATGCAACCGGTCGTACTTCGAAGAACACGTAAAGCCATCGGCCCCGACTATCTTTAACAATCGTAAACCATATAGTGGAACTTCTCTTCTCTGTTCGACTGGTTAGGTTAGCCTCCGGCCCGGCAAACGTACAAACAAGTTTCACAGAAATTACTGTATTGTACGTAATTAATAGGCCATTGGCCTATACACAGAAGAAGAAGAACAAGGAAAGAGATAATAATGAGGGTTCAAATCAGGAGAATATGGCGGATGGTCACAATTTCCAAGCCTCACTTAATATAGTTTATTTTTCTTAATCACAATTACAAAATTACATTCGCTTTTCTGTTAAAACTGAGCAGGCGTAGTTATCCAAATTAATACTTGCTTCAATAGCAACGCGATTTATTTCGGCTAGAAATATTCAAGGCCCACTATATATGAATATCCCTTCGTATTTTCATGAACAATATACATTTTGAAGGGATTATTTATTTATTGATTAAATCAACCGTATCTAGAAGTTGGTTATTGTTACTAGAATGTTATCACATAGTAGTGTAAATTGAGAAAAACAAATATTAATAAACAATATTAGCTACTTAAACGAAAGTGAAATTAATGCAATCAGAATCCATGACACTTAGTTCTCACATAACTACCAATTCATTCTAAATGAATCAAATCAATTTTTTTGTCGAACTTTGTATCTCGAAATGTAACAACCATTATTCGCTAGACTCGTTTCCATCTTCGTATAATATTATTAAAGAACGATCGAGAACATAATATTTCTGCAGGTGGAAGTGAAGAAATGTTTTTAAGTCGTCAAATCACAAAAATTATTAAATGCGTGTAGACGCTGGTGCTCTCATAAGTTGCTCGGGTGGGCTGAAGAGGAGGAAACTCCTAAACAGCCATTGAAATGTATTTATACAGACAGGCTGTTATGTTATTTTCAAAATGTGCCGCTTTATATAAATTAATTTCTTAATTTGTTTGCCGCTTCGTCAGAATTAATAACGTCATTTTAATTGCAGTCATATTGTGGGTTACCATTTTCGCTATGTTGTTTTGTCTTGAAAATTGAGTTATGGAAGGCCAGTTCCGTTAATCCCTTGAATGTTCTTTTTGTAGGCTGATTTTCTGCCGACCAAATTCTCGGAAGTGTTGATCTCGGCAGTTGCACGTGTTAGAAATTCCTTCCAGAACTTTTGCGTAAGATTTCGAAATGTGGTGCAATGGTTTTGGGAGAACACAAATCCCGTTACATTTTTAAGGCAGTCAATTTTACATCTCCGATGGCTCCGGTCGCCCGTACGGGGGCCGTAATGAAAGTGGAAGCTAGACCCTTGAGATAGACGGACGCAACTTCGAATATAGTTTTCTTTTCCTTCATTGGGGCTTCTGTTAATTCTACTGTATTACCGTTTGCTGTGGAGCATAATCAAATCGACTTAAAGTCGGATAAATAATAACAGAAGGTTCGCTTTGGTGTTGGACAATTTAAGTTAATTGCTCCTGTCGAATTCAGTTCGGATCTTTGTGAAGTGAAAAGAAAAAAAAGGAAATCGTGCAAGTGTTTTGCTAGAATTTGGTTCGTTCCCGTCGTCCGAAAAAGCCTCGCTTCTGTGTCCACATTAACTGACCTAGTTGGAAGCAACTTGGGCCCTCTGCAGGGACGTACCAGCTACACCTCGTCCCAACGCTGCCCCGAAGAACGTGGTCTTCCTTCTCTTTATTTTTTTCGATCCCGCAACTGGAAATCGCCGCCGTTGTGCCTGCCTCGATTTAAGCCATCCACCGGAATTCAAGATAAAAACTTCCAGTTTGGTTTTGTGACAAGGAAACCTTTTTTTTGCTCGCGTTAACTTGCAGACTTCAAATTTAACTTCATGTAATTACAAGAAAAAAATGACCTTCAGTCGCCATATGTGTTGCTAATCTGTTTTATAATAAAACTACTAGATTATATTCTATTTTTGTGAACTTCAGCGTCACTGGTGTTTTATAACCGAATGCAGAACGTAAATCCCGTTGCACCAGTGGCGGCGAGTTTCTCTGAACGTTCAATAATTAAAATTCTGTAATTCAAACTTTTTGCGTTATAATTTGTGTTATTTTACTGTACTGTCATATTTTAACCATTTCATTATATGTGTTTTAAAGTTTACTGTCTCGTATTGTGTCTTTTGTGCTTGTTGGTGTAAGAATTTTGCAAGTTTTAAATATATAGGAGGAAGCACAATCACGGTAAGTTCCGTTCCCGTATGCTGTTGGCTTCTCGGCCTTCCACGAGGACCTACAATCAGCTGGATTTGGAAGGTGGCGCCCACTTATTTTGACTCGCCCTGTACACAACTAAAGATTTTCTCCCATAAGCGATTTTCACGAACTCCCCCTACTCCCCTGAGCTAAGCTGTAGGCCCTTTTCCATCAAGCTAGTTACGAGTCGTCGAAACAGCTCGATTGGCCTCTAACAAGGCTTAATTATAAGTTGACTTGTATTTATTATGTTTCAATATATTGTGAAAAATTGAAAATTGAAATTCATAAGTTGCGAGTATTGTGATTTGATAAAACGTCAAAATATTGCTGAACGTGTAGTATACAGAGAGATTATTATTTGAAGAATGTGAAAGTGCAGGCGAATTGTTTCGCTATATTTAATAAACATATACATTAGGAATTTCATAAATAGAGAAACAGTCATATACATACTTGCATATAGGACAATGGCCACGGTCTGACGTATACACATCATAAAGTAAATAAATTTCGCAAGTTAATCTTACTTGATACAGAAGCAGTACGTAATGCGACGTAACACCAAACACGTAAGGTTAACTTAACGTTGGGACATTGCGGCTATTAGCAAATCATCCCAAGAGACGTCCTGGAGTCCGAAGATAGCAGCGGCCACATCAAACCAGACGACCCACCTCCCTATTGTCATCCGGATATTGTCCAGACTCTAGAACGAATAAATACGGCCACAGCTCATACAACAGAAAACCTTCCTGTAATTGTTCCGCGAAGGAAGATACCGTTGCGCCCGTTACTTTTAATGCTATTATCTGCTTTAAATGATTGTATAAAGTATATAATCAAAATTCCCATTAAGACCAGCCGCTAAACATAAACGAGGGAATAAGGGTGGAATGATTGGATCTTCGTCAGGGCTATCAGTGGGGATCAGGCTTGGCCTCATGAGCTGACATTCGAGATTAGTACTTGATACGTGTGTAAATGGCAGATAACACTTATACACGCCTTTTATTGAAGTACATATAGTAAACTTTAAGTGGTGGATATCATTGATTTTCTAAATTATATTAAATTTAAGCTATCAGTATCAATGTTTGTATATACAATGTACTGACTAAACTGCTTGAAATATCAGTTCATTAAGGGAAAGGGAAAGGGACAATGAATATCAAAGGTAAAGTGGCGATTTAATATAAATTCTGCAATATTATTTATTTTGTTTATATTTTGTTGAAAACGTAGTTTAATTCATAGACGAGAGAAGGAAACTTACAAAATCTAATTTTATGTGACTCTAATAATCTAAAAGCTGTTTCCAAGCAGAAATTGTGTTGTAATAGTTATTTTGTTTAGAATATACGACGTTGGCAAATAAAATATAGTTAAATCCGTTGGCGAAACTATGAAAATTCCAACTGTTGTTTTTATAATAATTTAAAAGCGGTTTTCCTGCCGAAGTGTAGGATCCATCGTGTTACAATGTAGATTTTGTTTAACAAATATGGCGCTGAACACGGAAATACTTTTGAATCCGCTGATGCGAACATAAAAGATGTTTTCAAGTAGAAATATAAATATAAATCCTGTTGTAATTGGATGTTGTTTAACAAATATGACATTGAACAGGGAAATGCAGTTAAATCCAGAAACATGGAAGCTTCAAATTCGTTGTTTATGTGCTTTTAATAATTTAGAAGCTATTTCCAAGCAGCGATTTAGCATAAATCGTGTAATTATAATGATTTTGTTTAGTAGTTAAGGATTTGGCAACGGAAAAGAAGCCAGATTCGCTAGCGGAAACATAAACCTTAAAACAAGAATGAATGTTATTTTAATAACTTAAAAGCTGTCTCCAAGCAGAAATTTAAAATAACTAGTGTTGTATTAAGTATTTTCTTTAATAAATAAGCGCCTTATTTGTTAAAATATAATTAATTAATTGTTGGAAGAATAAGGCGGAAATGTAGGGTAATTCAGTGACAAGAGGAGAAAACTTGAAACATCTAGTTTTATGTGTTTTTAATAAACTAGAAGCTGTTTCCAAGCAGCAATGTAGTATAAATTTTATAGTATTAATTATTTTGTGTAACAAATAAGACACGAGCAACGGAAATGTATTTTAATTCGTTGACGAGAATATGAAACTTGAAGAATCGAGTTTTTGTGTAGTTTAATTAACTTAAAAACTGACTTCTAGGCAGCAGTATAATAGTATAAAAGGGTCAGTATTAATGTTTGAATAATAAGCGGTTAGAAATGGAAATGTAGTTTAATTTACTGACCAGAACTAGAAGTTTGAAAAATCGAATTTTATGTAGTTTTTATAATTTAAAAACTTAATCTATACAGTATATAGTATATACGAGGTTTGTTAATTAAGTTATGAGACTGATAGCGTAGCGTTTGATTTGACAACACGGGGGACGCGTGAATGGAAAAGGCGTCAGGTGAACATGTTATGTTCATTTGATTTTGCCACTTCATCTGAATTAAAGTCATATTTTAATTGCCGCTCCATAGGAATCAAATTTCTATTTTAAAAGCCATTTTTATGTTGATTACAATTTTCATTATTTTCAAAAATTAAATTTATGGGAGACCACTTTCGAAAATTAATCTAACGTTTGACATGTTTATGAACGGCGCCCAAAAATATTTCCTAGAGCTCCTTTGTCAGCAGCGTTCAGCCTTACAGATATTGTATTTTAAGAACTTCTCGGAAGTCGCACGTGTTATTTTTGTTCCAGAATTATTTCACCATATTTCGCAATGTGGTGTAATTTTTTGCGGCAATGCAGGTTCGCGTTGCGTTTAGTTCTGTAGTCGGACTTAACATCTTCTCCGGCGAAGTCGGACTTAACATCTTCTTCGACTCCGTCGCTGGCGATTAGCGCCGTAACCAAGTACTGCAGGGGCGGCCTGGATTTTCGATGGGTGTCCATCGCGTGAATTTCGTAACGCTGTTTTCACCGTGGGGTGAACAGAACTAGCGACAAGTGTCGGATTAAAAAAAAACACGCTGGTATTTTAGCCTTTGAAAGGCAATTCATTGCGAATTTGCCGATCGCCTTTGGCGGATTATTACCGAGCCCATTTCTTGTTCCTGTACATGTGCCGTTGCTGCGACGAACTAGGAAGGGCGTAGCAGCGATTATTTCGTTCCAAAATTCCCCGAAGAACATCGTCTACCCTTTTCCGGATCTGAGAACACCCCAGATTGTGCCTGCGAATTTTACTTGCATCTTAAGAATATCCCAAAATTGTGCCTGCTTCTCTCTACTCCATTCACCGAAAGTCAAGCTAAAATAACTGGTTTTTGTGTTGTGAAAAAACCTTTTACGCGTTTCAAAATTCAAGTGATTGAAGCTTTTTTTTTTGATGCGACAAAAAGCGACCTTCAGGCGACAATTGTCATTTTCTTTTCCTGTTAATTGTAAAGAGTAATTATATATTGTATTATTCTTGTAAATTCAGACGCCACTGGCTACGTAGATTTGTTTTAAGAATTTAAATGCCGTAAGCCAGAGGCGGCGAGCCTCCTTCTGAACGTTCAATTAACCGCTTGTAGTATTGAACCATAATATCACCATTTGCTATGTCATTTTTGTATTGTCATTTATTTCCAATAGTTTAAATATATGGGTTTTGAAATTAATTACATCTTTTATTTTTGTTTTTTTATCTGTGTGGGCATGAACTTTGCAAGCTTTATAAACAGGAGGGAGGCACAATAAACGTATGTCGGATTCCCGTAAGCTGCTGGCTTCTCGCCCTGCCACGAGAACCTGCAATCAGCTGTGATTTGGAAGGTGGCACCCGTTAATTTCCTACATACCCTGTACACAACTAGGACGATTTCCTCCCGTAAGCGGTTTCCGTGAACCTCCTCTACTCCTCTGAGCTAAGCTGTAGGCATTTTTCCACCAATCCTGTTGCGGGTCAAAGAAAGTGTTCGTTTGGCCCGTAAGAATGTGATACGCCTTCATTACGAGTTTGAACTCGCTAGAGTCATTTGGTTGTCCATAGCGATTTTTTTGTGAAACAGTTTTTTCTAGTGCGTTCTGAAAATGAGTAACATCAATTTCGAGCAACGGTGTGCTATCAGGTTTTGCTTCAGACCTGGGCACAGTGCAACGGAAACTTTCGCGAAACTTCGGCAGGCCTACAGGGACAGTGTTTTGTCAAGGGCTCAGGTTTTTCGCTAGTTTAAGGTATTATCAGGAGGAAGAGAGTCGATTGAAGATGAACCTCACAGCGGAAGTCCTTAATTTTCAAGAAGCGTTAAAAATGTTGACAGAGTGCGGGATCTTGTACGTTCAGATCGTCGGTTGACACTGAGAATAATCGAGGAAGAGTAGAATTTGACTCACATCACCGTTCATCACATTTTGACCAATGAATTGGGGATGAGACAAATCTGCGCAAAAATGGTTCCGAAAAAACTTTCGCAGGGCCAAAAGGACTGGTGATGAGTTTTGGGTGTTTCAGTATGACCCGGAAATCAAGCGCCAGAGCGTGGAATGGCGCACTTCAACCTCCCCAAAGCCGAAAAAAGCAAGAATGAATAAGTGGAAGAACAAATGCATGCTTATTTGCTTTTCTGATGGTCAGGGAATCATTCACAACGAGTTTATGCTTCAAGGCCAAATGATTAATCAACACTTTTACAGAGAGGTTCTTGAAAGACTTCGAAAAAGGGTTCTGCGTGTGAGATCAAACATCAAGAACAGCTGGGTGTTGCATCACGGCAATGCGCCTTGTCACACGGCAATTTCAATAAACGTTTTGTTGGCCAGTAAGAACATTCCTGTGCCTCCTCAGCCTCCTTATTCGCCCGAATTCATTCCTTGTGACTTTTTCCTCTTCCCGAGACTGAACAATCACCTCACGAGACGTCATTTTGGGACACTGGAAATCATTCAAACGGCTGTAACCGGTCAGCTGAAGGCTATTCCAGTATCCGAGTTCCAGCTCTGCTATGGGGAGTAGAAGAACCGTCTCCAGCGCTGTGTGGCTTCCCAAGGCAGTTACTTTGAAGGAGACAATGTTGAATTGTAATTTTATTCGAATAAAAAAATTGAAAAAATCAGTCTCATTACGTAATTTACACACCTCGTAAAGTAAATACGGCAGTATTAATTATTTCGTTTATCAAATAATGCGTTAGAAACAAAAATGTATTTTAGTGCGCTGATGTCAAACTTAAAAAATCGAGTTTATGTTGCTTTCACATTTTAAAAGCCCAAGCCATGCAACAAGAGGTGGTCGTGGACTAGCGGTCAGCGCTTTAGACTTCTACGCTATAGGTCTGGGGTTCAATTCCCAGTACCAGAACATCGGATTTTAAAGGCTATTTTATTTAGTAAGGCAACAGTAAACCATCAATATATTCTGCCTGGTAAATCTCCTCTGATGTAGAAGTGCAGAAGCTGTAGGTCCTCTATGTTTGTGGTACCTTAAAACGCGCAACACAGGCACTGAAGAGAAGGGCAATACGTCTCGCATGAGAGAAAGTACTTAAAGAAGAAGATGCAGGTATATGGCATACATGCTGTAGTATTTATTATTTTGTTTAAAACCCTTAAAGTACTACGCTATTTTTACCAACGTAAAGCACTACGCGGGGTCTCTGAAGGACCCCAGGCTTTTTTTATATCTACTTCGCTGATTTTAGGTAGTATGGGTGAAATAAGTAAAAACAATATTATTTAGTATGTAATATATATTTAAGGAATACGAAGAAACAGAAAATAACACGAGTTACAGTATGATGAACAAAAAAAATTAAACGTCTTCTTGGAAATGGGTTATGCACTTTATGTTTGAATAGCTGCGTCTATGAATTGCACAGACAAATTGGTTGCATTGATTACATTTGATGTTAACCTTTTTGTCCTGTGATCTAGAACACAGGTGGCATCTTCCCCGTTTTTTTACGTTTATTCGGATGGGCTCTTCGGGTTGTACTGGAGGGCTTACTCCACACGCAACCATTGCTCTGTATACATTGGCATTGTTCTTTACGTCCGGAATTCGCCGTTCCATGTTGGGTGTAGCCAGTTGCTTGCCTAAACATTGGAGGAACGTTTTCCTCGATGAGGATTTTGTATAATCAGGGTTCTTGGCAACATATACGTTAAAGCTATTCAAGGCGGCAGAATCAATCACGTTCATAAACAAACGAAAACGCCAGCGGGAGGTGCGACGAGAGCAAGTATATTCACTTATCATTTTGTCAGCATTATCAACAGCCCCTTTAGAGGCGTTATAATCTAGGATCATGTTGGGTTTTTTATGTTCTTCTTCAGAAACAGATGGGTCTTCGTGCTGAGTGGATAAGACATGAACCAATTTTTTCTTTTTTGGTGTGTAGGCCACCATAGTAACTTTGTCAGAAAACACAAATTGCGA
>JABXWE010060415.1:0-11505 GCA_014611495.1 Limonius californicus
AAAATGCATGTTCTCACTATCACCTTGCTAAATTGATATTTCATTGTCAGTAATGCAAAGTAAAATATTCGGACCAGCGCAGCGCGGTAGCTCGGATAGGTTGGCCGTATGCCTTTCACGCAGCTGTCCTGGGTTCGAATCCGGACGCCGAGGTCGGTGGTTTTTTCTGAGCGATAAAAAACGCTAAAACGGCCCTTCTTCTCGGATAGGAAGTAAAATCGTAGGCCCCGTGTCCAAGTATTGTTGGGCACGTCAAAAGAACCCTCAAACAGGCTAAATTTCCAGGTGTGGTAGGATCGCTCCCTGGCGTCGGTGGTTAGCCATAGTAGCAGAAATAGGCCGACTTTAAATAAAACAAACAAAGAAAGAAAATATTCGGATTACCTAAGCAGCGGATCAGTTGAACACAAACAGACTGTATCTAAGGACAAAAAAGAAGATTTACCGCAGCAGGTCAATTTATAGTGAAAATGTTTGATTTCATTAATTTCATTATTGGAAACAGAAATTACACCAATCACTATGTCAATTTCATTGCACCGTAGTAACAGCACCTTCATTTCATAACAGCCAATATAAAGACAGGTTTCTTACTGATAGAGGGATGCTAGATTATAATTTTTTTAACTGCCACAAATATAAATATCACAATTTTCATTAAATATGAGTTCTTTGGGGTAGTGGGAAAAACGTAATCGGTAACGCGTGGGTAAGTTTCTTTTTATCTTCGGTGGCTTTGTGCACCTCAGCTTTGCTTATGTCCACAAACTACCATCTTGTATAAAAAAGTTCACTTAGCTTCATTTGGGGCGCAAATAGCTATTCCAAACTTAATAAATACTTAGAATCCACTACCTACACAAAAAAAGTAATTACATGCATAGGAGCTCATACATACATCTTCTTCTTCATCTTGTTCGTCTTCTACCTTTCAGTGCAGAGGTACGCTGCAGTTTAACACAACTTTGAATTAATAAATTCCACTCTTTTAAGAATTCATTTATACTTTCGTTTCAGTTTTCTCTTGGTTTACTCCTTGATCTTTTCCCCCACATTCTTTTTGGAAGTATGGACTCCTCCATTCTGCTGAGGCCTTCTGAATTAATTTAATTTTTTTCTATTATTTCGTTGATGGAAGCTACATTTAGACGTTTCCTGATTTCCATGTTTCTTATTTTATCCTTATTGATACTTCTACTTGTCTTAAGTTTTTCATTTGGAGTGATTGTATTCTATTTTGTAGATTTGGCGTTAGGACCTGTGATTATGAACTACATGTTATAGTGGAAATAGGTATCATACGGTAGACAACCAGCTTTGTGGTTCTCTTTACTTCCTTTTGTTTTAATACTGTTTTCAGTAACGCGTTGTAATATAGTTGGGCTACTCCTTCTATCCTTACATATATTTCTTCCTTAAATCCCCCCTCCCATTTCATTTACTGTTGCTCTCAAATATCTAAAAGTTTTAACTACTTCGATTGTTTTGCCATTTGAAGTAATGCTCACTTATCCCGGGTTCTTCGTGACTGTTAACATTTTTGTTTTGCTGTCATTAATTTTCATGTTTGTGTTCTTATTCAGTTTTGACCATTGTGTGAGATTATACTGCAGATCCTGCCGGTTTTTAGCTATTATTTTCATGTCGTCCGCAAACTCTAATACTGAAATATAGGGTTGCTTGGAGACGGTGGTTTAAGTATATAAACTTTGGAAAAAAACCCTTATCACTAACATGTTTAAAACACCTAAATACGTATTTCGGAAACTAAACTGCCATCTTCAGTAGTAACTTGAACTAACTAAAGTAATTTGGCTGATGGATACCTCTGGAGATAAGTCCTTCACCAAGTCAACAACTGAAATCCAATGAAATATAGGCTGGTTGCAGGTTTTATTATCCAATAAAAAAGTTCTTTCTGAGTCTTTTTTTCCTTACCTCGTCCAGCATTATTTCCAATAGTAAAGGTCTTAATATCCTTCCCTGACGTACCTCACGTACCCCTTCAGTTGTAAGACAGGATTTTGACTTGCGGTTACCGGTTCCTATGTCATTAGTTGTTTGGTCATAGAAACCTTCTATCAACTCTCCATTCCATTTACGTTTGCTTAATACGGATCAAACTTTTTCTTTTGTTACCCTGTCAAAAGTCTTTACGAGGTCTACGAAGCATAGAAGCATACCTTTATTCCGTTCTAGTGACCTTTCCATGATTTGTCTTAGCGAGAAAATAAGATCTTGTGTTTTTTTCTTTTGCCTGGAACAGCATTGTTCCTCTTTTACTTGTGTGTCTATATCTTTTCTTAGTCTCTATTCCAGGTTTATTTCATATGCTTTACTAGCCACACTTAAAAAGCAGACATACATACATCTAACACAGTAAAAGTAAAAATTTTTGCTCAATGTCCCAGGGATGTTCGATCTTTGTAAGCGAGAAACACAATACAGTAAACACCGCAATTCCAACAATTTACCACGTATCGCTCGGAATTTCCTTATACCCGAGTTCGTATTAAATGCGCTGTACTGTAGTTAATGGCAAATTCTTCTTTTTTCTGGATGTTCGATGTTTACAGTATAAACTCTAAGTCTAAGTAGTTGATTTTGATAAATTATTCTTTTAAAATAGTAGAAATTGTATTATTTACTTGCATAAGTTATTCCAATATTTCAGTTTCAGTAAAAAAATAGTACAGTTCAAGCATTGAAAAATGATGTTTACTATTTTATCATCTTTGATTTCTTTAATTTCGTGTCTAGTTTATAATTCAGCAACCAGGTGTTCTACTTAACGCAGGTTAATTTAAATAATTTTTCAGCGCCTTAAGTGAAAGTTTATGTTTACTATTTCCTATTACTCCATACTTAATCCTACGAGACTAATATTTATTTACAATCTACCATTCTACCACTTTGTTGCACATGAAATGCCATCAATATAAGAAGAACGCGCGTATTGTGGAAAAATTGAGATCTAAATTACAGTAATAAAGTGCCGCAAAAGCACATGATCTTGTTTTCTTACATGAATACATGTGTCTAAATTAAGACGAACTTGAAACAGTTTTCCGAACCACACAGCACTTGCCGATCATATGGTATTCCTTGGCCCACATCACTTTTTGTCTTTATAAGTAATATGAAACCTAATCCTTTCATTATTTTTCCTTACAATAATGATACCGTAATTCTATGCTTACACTGATGCATGATGCGTCATTTAGCATTTCTAGGTTGCAAATTACTCTCATTTGTTTTCCCTGGAGATATAAGAAAGCAGAACAAGACACTAATTGACTTTAAAATGATTCGATTATTCGAGTTTTATTTACACCTGATACCCATTAGTGCAACAACTGATACACATAAGAATGATAATTAGGTTTGCCTAACTAAATTATATTTAACTGGAACAAGTTCTGCATAGTGGGCCGGGGAGCGTGGTGGCAGCAATGCATATGCGAAATGTATTATATAAGAATACAATTATGAAATTTTTATTATTATTTAGATGCTAATAAATAGGTTAGTGAGTTTAAGTTTTGCTTTGGTGAGTTTATTAAATTATCTATTAAAATTTTTTCTCTTGCTTTCTTTTATCACAAAGTAACCTAAAGAAATACAAAAGTAGAAATAATATCAAATTGTAAAAATTCATAATACAATCAAATAAATAAAGTCCCTGTACGTTTTTACAATAATTGTTTTTATTTGCAACAACGTATGTTATAGATAGGAGTGCTGTTAGAAAACTTGTTTGGGGTGGGCTTTCTTTGGAATGAATATTTTGAATCAAATGTTTCAAATTTTAGTTCGTATTAGTTCTGTAATACAATAATACAGATCTAGACAATTTACTTTTATTTAATTTTGTTTATTGATTGTGTTTTTGTGTCACCACTTGGTTTTCGGACGTATTTTCTAACTAGCCTGCTGTTAAATTAATTCTTCTTTTTGGTTAATCTTTTAATAATTGCATAATCATCACAGGATAAGAAGATTTACGGACATATTTGAGCATACTAATCTGTTTTTTGTTTTCTAAAATACTAAGTGAAACACGCAGTTAGAATGTAAAAAGGATTTAAATTCGGGCTAAATTAAAAATATTGTAATTAAAATTACAAGGAGCAAGATTTAAGTACAAAAATTCCAAACATGCAGTACATAAACATGGTTTAAAACACCTGAAAAAGCCAAAATACACTTCATTTATGTATTATTCACTCAGTAAAATGAATTTAAAACCAGATTTTCTTATTTAAAAAAACTTCATTTTACCTAATTATCCTGTCTGTAATTTTAGTTCTGCAGGTAAACCTATATATTCATATACCGTCTACATAATATGCTACCTCTAATCATTTCTCGTAGTTATTGACATCCAAATAAAAAATATCAAATTTTGTGGGTTTTCTTGTTATTCAAGTTATGTCAGTGACGTTTGTTACCGACGTTACCGTTAGCACGAAGTTAATAATCTGAACTTACCAGTTCTCTGTCGGCAATAAACGCATACAACCACGTATCAAAAACTTAAAAGTTCTGTTTATACCAAGTGAAACTTCATTAGATCGAAACAACACTACGAATTCTCTTGTAAGTAAGCTATATACGCATTATACAAAAAATGTTTGAAGAACAATACCGGTCCTATCAGGTAATTTTTACCGTTTAGCATTATATTAAACAACGTTTTTTTTTTATTTTCGGCTACCTTAAAAACAAAGTAAGTACCAAGTAACGTATTATTTAAATAAACTGGAACACCGTTAGTTTTTATTTTTAAATTTTTACTTAATCCGACGCCGAGCAAAAAGGTTCCAAGCACAAGAATAATCCGGATTTTGACTGCCTAAAATAAATCATTTACGATTTTTTTAATACTTCAGGATTCTCATAAGTAATTGTTTCTTAAACGTATTTTTTATAACAATATTTTTAAGTGCAGCCTTCTATTTTACCGTTATAAGTCTCTAATAACAGTATAAATTTTTGTACAAAAAAAAATCAAAAACGAGAAAGATCATTCGTTAGTCTCCGTCAACAACTAAACCCTAAGGGGATCCCAAAGTGACCTGACAACCGAAACTTAAATGTTACTTTTTACATCGATAAATTATTATATTTGTTTCCCCCCTCCGCCCCGGGAGTTAGACCTCCAGAAAGATAATTGCACTCAATGTAAAAAACAATACGTATAAAACACGATATAGCATTTTTTTGTAAGAGAATCAGACAAATCTTGGGATTGGGGTTGTGTGCATTATGTACTTCAAGGATGGTAGTTTGTAGTAAGGTGAAATAATTAAATTAAATTAAATATACATATGTAGTAAAGGTAGGTTGATTTTACAGAATTTTAACACCCTTTCTGACAATTTATTATCACATGTTCTTATTTCTTTCGATAATTTTGTCATCTTATAATCTTGGGTAAGCTGTCTACTAGTTCAAAAAACAAGTGGAAAGGTCGCCTATTAACGTAGCTACAATGACAATAGAAAACACCATTTGTAGCTTATTTTGAGTCACTTTAATGCCCCTGTCATTTTGCCCTAAACCATTAAGTTTGCCACCTAATCACATATCAAGTTTACAACAAGAGTGCAATGTTACAAGATATTAAAAAATACTAGCGATAGGAATTTGCAATAATTATTATCTCCGGTTAAACAAAATTTCTAACTTGTTACAATGTGGTAAGTGATTAATTATCCGATTAGTTAGCAATTTTTTGTAAATGATAAGGAACTCATTTTTTGATTAACAATAACTATGCAACTAGTAACGCAAAGACAATGTTCTACAGGTTTATATACTTTACAACTATATTTACATATTAATTGTTTTCAAACGAAATATATTTTTCGTAACAATAATACAAAAAATAATGTATTAAAATGGCTACACCATTTGAACGATTTTTTTTTGTGCGTTTGTAAGGATAAAACTATTTCTGTAAATTTTAAAATGAAAGTGGCCCGGTTAATGGCCACGCGATATATTTGATAGTTTGACTATTTAGATCAGTGCTTCTCAACCTTTTCTGCAAACGTCCCAAAATTTTGAAACGCATATCTTTCGCGTCCCAACGTATGGAAAGACAAGCAATAGAAATAAACTTAAACACAATATTTCTAATTTAATGTAATATAATTTACTGCACAAACAACATATAAATATATCCCTGATGTTTGGAGAGTTCTTGTACAAATACCTTAAAACGTGGCTTCACAAATCCTGGGGCATCGCAGATCATGTGTTCAGGGTTGAGTTTATTTCTTGCAGAGATATGTAGTGGAGAATGGTAACAACATTTTTTTCACATTCTTTGCTCTGCCAACGAGTCCCATACATTTGACTGTGGAGCCTGCTTAAATTTCAGTTTTTGAACTTGATTTTCTTATTGATCGAAGTTTTTCTTTGAAATCCTATAATGTCATCACGATATATCACGACGTTTACATCACATGGATTTCTAACCCAACTCTTCTTTTGGAAATCATTTGTTTCTGGCATATATAGGCCCATCTTATGTTGGAGGTTTTTTTCAATATTTTAGATGATTGAGGTCGAATTCAGAAGATCTTCCAAGATTGTATTTAACGTCGAAAATAAAGAAATATTTCCTTTTGCCAATTTTTCTTCCCAGAGAATAATTTTCTTCTTGAATAAAGAAACGTTATCACCAACGTCAACAATAGTTCGGTTACGAACCTGCATATTTGAATTCAGTTCACTCATATCGCTGAATATATCGTTGAAATAAGATAGCAAAAATCTGTCACGGCCCAACAAAATGACTCGCACCCAAATTTTGGTCGCAATCCTAAGGTTGGGAACCACTGATTTAGATAAACAAAACTGTGTCGCGTCATTTTGACGCGGAAATCTCGACTCACGACACTCACGCAAAAGATCTTAAATAATGCGGTAAAATGTTTACGCAAAATATTGTCCATGTTAAATCTGTAACATAATTACAAAAAAATGGAAGATTAAGTACGAGGTGTGCTCAACTGAAAGCCGTCTTTGCTTTATAAAAATTTATTCAACAATTTATTTACAAATAATTACTATCACAGTTAGGGCACCTATCCCATTGTTTTACGAACCGACGTATATCCTGCTAATAAAATTCTTGTGGCTGTTGATTGAAGAAGTCTTCCACAGCTATCTCTACTTCTGCGTCAAACTCAAAATGCCGACATTTTAACGCCTTTTTCAGCGGTCCAAAGTATGGAAAGCGCAAGACGATAGATCCGGGCTAAAGGATGGATGGCCTAAAATCCTCCATTTCTTTCGTTGAAGATTTTATTTTAGATTGTCGTGCAGCAAAGTGACCCCCCGCGTAAGTTTTTCTAGACGTTTCCGTCTTGTTGCTTCATGAAGCTTGTGCAAAGTTTTATTGTACAGATTTGCACTTACATTTACTCCAGGTTCCTTAAACTCTATCAACAAGGGTCCTTCATGGTCGAAAAAAAATGTTAACATCACCTTGCCTGCAGAAAGTTGTGTTTAAGCTTCTTCGGTGGTGGTGAACTTGAATGTTTCCACTGCATCGACGATAACTTACTGGATGGTTCGTATTAATGGCACCAAGTTTCGTCAGCAACTATTGACAGAAGAAAGTCATCACCATTTTGCCTATAGTAGAGATAAGCCCATTCGCAAGCATTTTTATTCATTATACAAGAGACGAGGAATCCATTGCGCCAAAGTTTGCTGTAACCCAGACTACGAACAATTCTATACACAGATCCTACACTCGCACCAACAATTTCTGAAATTTCTCTAATTGAAATTCGACGATTTTCTCTAACAAGGCCTTCCACACATGCCATATTGTTGCAGTATGCATGCATGCAGTACACCGTGCACCTGGTCGCGGCTCATCCATAGTCCCCTTTTTTCCATTCTTAAATTTTCGGTAGCATTTCTTCACCGTTGGTTACGGAATACATGCAATTCCATACACTGCTGGCATACACGTATGAATCTGAAATGGCTGCAAACCTTCAGCGCATAAAAATGGTAAGACCGCACGCTGATCAAACTTGGAGGAATTTTCAACAACAAACGCCATTTCAAAATCGAAGTTTTAAAAGTCAGAATCAAATTCTAACGCCAGAAACTTAATTAATGTGTTGCTTACAAACAATTTTCAAGGCTAAGTTGATCAAAGATGGGTTTCAGTTGAACAAGCATCGTGGTACATGGTATGTAAAGTAAATATTTGACAGTTAAAATACTAAATAAAAATTTATAAATACACAAATAAAAAAGCATAAAGGCAAACTTGCAATTAATAATTATAGCCTATTAGCATAATCTCTAATTCCCTTAAATTAGATACTATAGGTACCCGTTTGTTGCGCATCGAAGTATCGCACTTGTCGAAAGGTCGCGCGGCCAGTTGACCGCGTCAAAACGTCACGCGTCGAGATTTCCGCGTTTAAAAATGTCGTATATCCAAACCAAACAAGGAAAAATTTAAAGTTTTATTGTTTATTTGAAAAATCAATAAACCCTATATTTTAATACATATCCATCATATGGCATCATCCATATGTACGCAGTTGGGATATCCTACTACACGCAGACTGTCTATGCAAGGTGTCCAAAATAGGATAATGGACATACGACTTCGAGAATCATTGATGACGATAAATGATAGTTTGCGTTATAAAGCAATTTAAAAAACACAAAATTTCCTTAAGAAGCATCCTCAACTTCAACCTGACTAGATTAATAAAGTATATTATTTGCGAAGAGCATATAATTACCTTTTTTCTACTAGACACAATACAGAGCGTCCAGAAATTAGTAACATACGAAGCCTACCAGCAATTAATATTTAATCAACGTATGTTTATGTACTATCATGAATTTTATTTTATATTATTAATCTATGCAAAACATAAAAAAATGTAACTGAAGACTCAAATTTACAAATCAATGTACGTTTCCTATTAAATAAAATACTGACTTGGTATGCTAATACACAAAATTATGCCAAAAACTGGCCTTGTCTTACCAAGCGTTCTCTAATTTGATCTAAATCAAACAATTTTTTTTTTATATGGACAAATTGAATTCTATATCAAGCGTGTTCTACCTAAGGACTAGGATAGAAGTGCGTTCTCCTTAGTCTTAGAAACCGGCGATTAAACACTTTCGACTGATTTCAGGAATAACCTGCACAATGTTAAACAATTTATATAAAACTTGCTTATATCTCAAAATTCTACAATGCAAAGATTTCAGAATAATATTTCTTTGTAGAAAAAAACTAGAAGTTCGTACATATCTAGCGTATTTAACGGTACCTACACGAAACAATTAAAAGATCAAAACGTCAGTATGACGCATATTGTTAAAACTACATAATAATACTAATAAAATTATAACGCTGGAAAGGTTTAGTTGCAATGCATCTGCAAATGTTCGGGCATTTGAAGTTACATAGTGCAAAATAATTGAATGATAAAGGTATGTATTAAAAAGAAACGTTTTAAAAATTAATAATACAGTGGGGGATTAGTAATTTTTGGCTATTTAGTTATAATTTCAATAAGGAAAAGTAACGATGTGTTGACTGATGGTAGAATAGAAATCATTCATAATGGGGATAGTACTAGCCCTCCATATTTTTCTATTTATTCGAAATATTCATCCAGCTTTGTTTTTCTATAAAACCAAACTAATAAAATATTTTCTTCATCAGGTGTACCCACTTCGGTGGAACTTGAAAACAACAGCAACCAAAACAAATATACAGTAAATCGTAGTCCAAAAGGTGGAGTTACATTATCTACACTTGCTCTGGTCCTAATGGCTCTTGGAGTGCTTTTATTGATTGCCCTGGCGGTAGGACTTACAATTTTGTTGTATCCTAGTTGTAGTAATGCTACACCTGAAGCACTTAAAAATCTAAAGTCAGCAACAACCGCTGTACGGTTACCTTCAAATCTAGAACCATTACATTACAGGTAAGCTCACAAGTTTTTTGCAGCAGGTATATGATTTTTTTAATAACGTTCCATTTCAGAATTCAGTTAATGCCGTTCCTTGATCAGCGAAATTTTACAACAAACGGAGCTGTTACTATCACGCTGAATACTAAAGATGATACTGATAAGATTGCAATAAATATGTACGATATTACAATTGACACAGAATCCGTTAAAGTCAGACGTTTAAATAAAAGTGAATATATTGATGTTAGCGACCAAAAGTATGACAATGTCTCTCAGATATATACGATTTATCTTAAAGAAAGTCTTAAGAAAGGAGAACAATATGAACTTGAAATTAAGTTTGTTGGTCAGCTGAAAGATAACCTGCAAGGATTTTATAGGAGCCAATATGATGATCCCAAAACGAACACTACTAAGTATGATATTTAGAAGAAACTTACTCTTTTACTTTACATGTCTGCATTTTAGATGGATGGCAAGCACCCAGTTTTCTCCTACAGACGCCCGGCGAGCTTTTCCATGTTTTGATGAACCATCTTTCAAATCTAGATTTACCATTAGTATTGCAAGACCCAACAATATGACCACTATCTCTAATATGCCCAAAAGGTCAACCGATTTAATGTAAGTTCATGATAAATTTTAATTCCTCGATCTTAAGTAGAAAATTAGTTCTATTATCAGTTTGTTTGCTTTTAATTATTCATTAATTTTTTAACGCTGTTGTTATTTAACATTCATAATTTTAATGCTATACAATAGTGGGTCAACGTACTACAAAGCAATTATTTTTAATTTAGTACGGCTTGTTTTAGCAAATAATTAGAGTACGCGGTTTTTTAATTTATAGCTATTATGCTAAGGCTTCATTGAAAAATATTTGTTGAATACAAGCTCACATAAGATTCTAATACTGGGTCTTACCATATGAAGCCGTCCAATGTACAAAAATCAAAGATTTTGATGAAATTCATCTACTATAAGTATAGAAATATAAGTTACAGGGTTTGAAATATTAATAACTTTGAATTTATAGTATATCAAGTAATAAGCATTTTCACCTCTCAAACGTGCAGTTTTTGATTTGAATAAATATATGTGTCGTCTACACATTAGTTAGGTGATTTATATATGATTTGAAACTATATAAAAGGTGCTATTGTTAGTATATAACTTGCTAAAATTTTTCGACCGGATTCATATAAAACATACATCTATATGATTAAAAATGTTTTTGGTATATCTCAAAAATCGGTGTAACGAAATTTGATTAAAACAGCTGTATATATGTAAACTACAAACTTCCGTTATTATGAAAACTGGGATTTTGATTTATGAAATCCAAGATGAAGAAAAAATTTGGAATGTATAATTTTTGTTCAGTATGTTTGACGCACGACATTTATTATTTGTCGTTGAGGCTGTACCCATAGATTTTTATACTAATTGGTATAAAAATCTATGGCTGTATCCCATACTCAAGGTTTTAAAACAGTAAATTGAAATAACGATAGATAATATA
>JABXWE010060416.1:0-13236 GCA_014611495.1 Limonius californicus
TATGAAACTATAGATACATTTTCACGAAAACCAAATACACTAGAAAGTACTGGTCGATCTTTGGTTTCGACAAATATTCTTGGCAACTCTCTTTTATTTTTACGAATTGTACCTACGTAGGTCAGTTTGTGATCTTTCAGTAGCTTTTCTACTAGGGGGATTGATGTGAACCAATTATCACAAGTCACGTTTCTTCCGGTACCAGAGATGGGAGACACTACACGTTCAACAATACTGCTAGGATTATTTTTTACATGAAAAGGACCATCCGGCTGTTGTCCCACATACACCTCCAGATTTAGAGTGTAGAACATTTTAGCATCGCAGAGGGCAAAAATTTTAATGCCGTATTTGTTGGGTTTGCTTGGTATATACTGCCTAAACCCACATCGACCACGAAACCCTTCTAGTTTTTCATCAATTGTTGCATATTCGGATATACAGTAATTATTTTTGCATTTTTCGACAAACATCTGAAAAATTTCACGAATGGCAGCTAATTTATCAACTGATCTTCGCTCCTCTCTTGTCGCTAAGTCATCAAACCGAAGAACTCGAAGAAGGAAGAGAAATCTCTGTTGGGACATTACAAGCCAAAACATTTCAACGCCCGTTCCTTTTCGATCCCAAATTTCATCGACGTTTAGCTGATTGCTTTTGAGAATTCCAGCTAAATATAAAAGGCCAAACAGCGCCTTAATTTCTACTTTGTCGGTATGTCTAGCTGCTCTTTCTCTTTTATAATTTTCAGATATGGTATCAATGTACTTGTTGGTATTCTCTACTATAATATCCAGCATAGTTTCTGTAATAAACAGGTTAAAGCATTCAATGGGTGTTGTGGCACTTCTTGCACAGGCTCGTACACCAGCTGCATGAAACACTTTATTCCACGAACGCGTTCGAACCTTTTGATTTGGAACGTGTTTCTTCCACCGAGTTTCGTTATCTCGAGCAACATAATACGGAACCTTAGGCTGTTTTGCAGGGATAATTTCATCTTCGGAGTCGTTATCATCAGCTTCTTGTTCTGTATCGGTGTCCTCTAGCCTTGTTTCAAGCACATCTTCATTGTCTTCCGGATCATCATCATCAAAAGCTTCCTCGGCTTCTACTTCGTTCAATAGACGTAATAATCTCTCTTGTTCTTTTTCGTAAGTGTAAGCCATGTTTAATTAACTAAATAGGAGTGATAGTATACACATAACTATAACTAGCTACTAAAAAATAACTTACCAACTAAACAAATACACAAATATACAACACAATTATTGTAACGCAACTGGTGGCGCGGAGTCTGACAGACTCTTTTATTTTTTTTCTCAGACACCCTTGAAGCAACAGTATGCACCAAATGCACACTCGGTACTAATAACGAAGTTAGGAAGCTACTAAACGTACAACGGTCATACCCGAATTCTAACTGTAAATTTACGAATTTGTGCGAACTGCAGAGTCTCACAGACTCCGCGCCACCACTCCAGGGTTAATTTTATTTAACATTGAAGTTGTTTTTATTAATTTATTTATAAATTCATGTAAAATTTGTTGTAAATTTCCAAATGCTTTATCAGTTATATGCCTTGCGAGATATCGAAATCTTTGAACATTTGTAAGAAATAGTTACCTGTTTTCCTTTTTTATATAAATTTAGTGAAAAGAAAGTTCAACGACGGAAATTAATACAGGATAAATATGAGAAACATCCTGTATTAATTTCCGTCGTTATGGAAACAAATAGTAGGTAGTAAATTGAGTTGCCTACATTTAGGCGCTTCGTAAAGAATCTTTGAGAAGCTCTATCCCTGAAAGGAAACACTTTTGATCATACATTTATTAACAAAGAATATTTGTTTTTATCTATACTTCAAGCCCTAGAAGCTTGTCCCTGCAATTCATTAATACCCTGTATATATATATATATATATATAATATATATGTGTATATGTATATAAAGCTTAAAGGCCCATTCAGTTAGTTGGTAATCATAACATTTTTTTTTTAATTCTTACTGTATAAAAAAATATATATTTTTCCATGGTTGGGCTTTATTGCCCCCCTTTACCTTATTTAAGATGGTAAAGGTCTACTACCATTACTGTGCAGAAATAACCGGAACAACTGCATGTCCTTTGAACGATGAACCAAGGACAGAGTAGAATGATAAGATATTGTTTTAAGAAAGACAATCAGGCCTCGGCAGTATGAATATTATATTTGCGATATGGTGAAAGTCAACAAAAAATCAAAATTAAAGAAAGACCCAATTTCAACAGGTTTTGAGTCTATTATTATTATTATTAAAATATAAATATGATGTTCAACGAAATAAGGCTAGTAACAATTTACAAATGGTATCTTACATTTGACATTTCTCGTAAATGTCTGATAACTGAGTGGAAAACAATAATGAAAACGGGGTCGTAAACAGCTAATCAGATGTTGATATTAACTGATATAAGACTATTTTAAGTGAGTGTACAAGATTGTGACATATTTAAATATTATAGAATTAAAATAGGGACAGAAAAAACAACATCTAGCATTTTAATAGAGTTCGAGATGGTTGCTCATGCTTAATTCAATAATTTATTTAACCGCGGAATTCAATAGGCCACTACCATGCAAGCAAATTTTGTCTAAAGCATTTTTCTTGTCTCCTACAGATACATAAATAAATGGGAATGCCAGAAGTATTGCCTAGTTTCTTTATAATTGTTTTTAAATTGCTTTTTAATCCAGTTATCATATTCTGGAAACTACGTTAGGAATCTGCATTTAACACAATTGTAAGCATATTTTCATTGCGGATATTAGAGATATGAAGTTTGAAAGTCATTGTCTATAACAAAAAAATATTAAATTATAATTTCATTACTTATTAGGTAACCGCGAAATAGTTATCAGAAGGTATAACTATATCAGAATTTAAAAGGCAGCAACGTTTACATTGAAAATTCGGTCGACATGTTACACTGTTACGATGACAAATATTGATAAACAAATTTTAAACTAGCTTTCTATTAAATAATTGATTTACAATAAAATTATATTATAAGCGCCGTTTAAAAACATGCATAAAATACTCCGACTATCAATTTATGACACAATGGGGTATTGCTTATGAAATACGCGTGTTTGTCTTATTCCAGTAGATCCTGACAAACATGCAAATCATGTTGATAACATTAATCGACTAGTTATAAATTGTAGCAAAGGTTATTTGCCGGTATCTGTTGACTGTAAGAGATATTGCTACGAAACCAGCTCCTTATAAGGGCGTTTATGCAATCTAACCTTGGAATTCCCTAATAAGCTTGCACTGCGATCACATAACTCCCTAAGTGGATATAAAGCACCGCCAGCAACTACAATAATAACTCCTCAACATACAGTATAACTACTGAGCATGCAACTCAATATTTAATTAGGTAGACACAGTACTATTACTGAGCACACATCTATAATTCCAACTTCCAGGCACTTAGTACGATTATCAAGCACACAGTTTAATTCAATTAGCTAAATACAACACTTGGGGAAAACTGACATTTGCTTTTAAACTGTCTAGTCATTACTAATATTTCTGGAAAATGGAAAAACGGTCATATATGTCTTACACATTGCGATAAAATTTGTTGCCAAAAAGTTTAATTCTCTCTATTTACATCAGAATAGTAATACTATTATTTCCACATTAAGCAACATTAATTTTTATTGAAATTACTGAATTCATACATGAACAATAATCTGTATGTGGATATAATGATATATTTATAACATAGATGTATACTCGTAATTGTGGTGCTGTGGGGGTTTTCCAACGTTTGTGCAGATGTATTGGTAATATTATTAATATTAATATATAAATATCTATACTTTCTCTATATCAATGGTAATACTTAAGAACACGGAAACTCAGAGATCTGTTGACAATCTGGTCGACGTTGTCAATGCAATAAAACTGAAATGGTTGGTCAGGACATCGTGGTACATGGAAGTAAATACATTTGATAGAATATTTTTGAAGGAAGTAAGAAATGTTTTTAAAGTGTAAAATATTGAATTTCTTGATAATCTAATGTGAGTTATTGTACAGTTTTGTAATGATTCAAATATTATTTTGCTAGTTAAAAATTCTGGCGAAATTCTGGACAAGGGTTGGTAGAGCGAAGTAGGAACAGTATATGAAACTGTAGATACATTAGACACAAAACTCGCTATTTTGAGTTTCTTTAATTCTACGACAAAACAATTTATTTTAACTGTTAATGGAACTTCATCGAACAATGGCAATGGTAAAATTCCAATTAAAAATTACAGATACGAAGGTCAATTCAGTCGGTTAGGTTAGGTTAGGAACGTGCGGACCAATTACATTATTATTTAATAACTCGGCCCAAATGTTTATTCACCATCGACTTTGATAAGATCTGTTGCGTATTAAGTAAGAGTTGTCATCCCTCCTCTCAAGCAAGTTATGGGTATTTATGATACCCGTCTCTGTAAATATAGATTAATCCCTCCACAGATTCTTCTAAATGAACTGTGGATCATTGTTTACACTAGACAGTAACCACCTACAACAATTGATTCGATGATCCCTATACCCCTCATGCAAAACTGGAACTGTTTGAGGCCTAAATGGATGCACATCATTTCTCCTTTAAATCTACGAATTGTATTTTTGGAAAAAGTTTTTCACGATAGATTTCTAAGGCTTGCATTTGATTCCTCCGCAACAAATTCAACAATAATTTACTCTTCTTGATCGATGCTTAGTTTAGTGTTGACGTCTTGCCTGATTTGTTAGAATATTTAAACTGCTTGTTATCAATAATATTTGTCCTCGACGTTTTATAGCTGTTACATCAGAATGTCGACGGTTTAAAGACTTTTGCGCACGTGCCCTACCCGGAGAGGTACTGTCTCACTGTCATTAAACGCGCCTAAAGTTTCAACATTACGACGTAATCTCGTATACAATAGTATCGTTCCATCTTAAATACGAAAGGTAGGAGGATATAAAAATAATGATATTTATCAATACGACAGAATGATTCATATATTTTAATATCGCCATAACCACATATTTGACTTATGTTACACAACTAATTGGAGTCAATGTTTCATAAAACTTATTATTTACTGTTCATCAGAACTCAATAACGAAGGATGAGCAGAAAATCTATTTTTGATTTGTTTTAGCCCTCTGAATCGAATCCCGAAAGCACAGGCGCCAATTTTGAGACACTCTCTATAGATACTCCTGTGCGACAAATAAATGAAGTAAATACTATTGTCTGTAATTATAGCGTCGGTTGGGGCAAATAAAATACAGTGACTGGTTAAACCAACATATTGGGTGCCATAAAACAATATCAAATTCTTAACTGAGATATCCTCATCTAGATGAATATTTAAAATAAACAAATTCATAAATTGTTTAACCAACACGAAATCAAATAAGATTGCATCAGCCTTCTTGCAGATCTTATGGTCGCTGTTATAATGGGACGTACTGTATGAACTGGTGTAGCTGGCAACAACGCAAATGCACACACAAAGAACACATAGGCAAAATCAAGAAAATTATCATATAAATATAGTTAGAAAAAATTAATTTCAAAATTATTAGTACTTTCCTTTTTATGACACAAAATACTATTCAAATTTAGAATTCAACATAAACATAATAAAACACCAATTATTATTTTATTTATTTTTCCAAATGTTTATATTTATCCTTTATAAGAAACATTTACCTCATATTAGTTGACCGCAACTTTGGCGTAATGCACTTCCATGCTGAATTTTCAGTTAACCAGTTTTCCGGTTCTTTCACACGTGACAATCTCCACCAACCAACGCAGTAAACAAGTTGTCTTGGGGTTCTGTTTGGTCAAATTAGTGCAGTTAATTGTTGTTTGTTGCATCCAAATCTCGGCCACACCTAAGTCAAATCCGCTTCTAATACCACTTTCTCATAAGGCCTTCATTAATTCTCATTAAACTCGTACGAGTAATATTAACGTCCTAATCTTGTTTCAAGGTAAAATTCCTTATTTGACTTTCTTCTCGCAATTAAATTCCTTTATTCTATTGTTTCGAAGCACTTCCTTTATTTATTGATATATATTAAATTATTTTTAATTATTTATTATAGATTCCAAATTTTCCACTAGTAACATTGACGTTTGTGTCAACTTGTCAAAATAAAATTATTGACCAGCTAACAACTGAAAATCGATAGAAAACAATTCAAGAACCTACGCCGACTTTCTAAATCTCCATAAAATTTGAATTTTTCTGAGATTTTCACTAATTCTTGATCGTAAGTGGAAGAAAACTCTTTGAATACGTAGAGAAACTTTAACACATTTATTTTAACTTGAAAACTAACTTACAAACACAAATTACAAAATTAGCGGAGCTGCTAATTTAGCGTCCTTGCACCTTGGTGGTCAGACTGCAACTTGTTTGTTTTCCAAGACAACAGTCATCGTTTTGCAGCGAATTGCCTAGCAACTACTACATACAAACAATGATTCTATGTCCCAAAGGGTCTCCTCCAATCAGGATTAAGCTTAAAATTTTACTTCATTAAATACAAATAAGTGAGTTGTACAAGAACTTTCTTATTAACAAAATTACACAAAAAAAAATTTCCATTGTATTCCTTACAATTTTTCTAAAATATTAATCCTCACTCGGCATATTTCTGATAAAGCATATGGAAAGTGACTATTAAATTTACATTAATTATAAATAAATTATTGAAAACAACTTCAATGTTAATTAAAATTAACACAAAGCTTCCTCACACACATAGGGACATTACTACATACATATCATTCTGAAAAGAAAAGTATTAAATTCACAAATTTACATTTTAGTATAAAGCTGTCAAAATCATTACATTTTTACTTATATTTGTTAAATCACAGCTCAAGAATGCTCAATAAGGCTGAAAAGTATTCTCTATGCTTTTTTGAAGATGAATATTGACCAAAACAACCAGCTTTGCTACTAGGAGCCAAGTTGTACAGCTATACGAAGTCAAAACCAAGATCGGAAACATAAAATTCCCTCGTATTTGATTTATATGTGGTTAAACAACCTATTTTTTTATAGGGTAGCTTACTATAGATTTATTAGGTTTAGTAATAGGTTAAGATATCTCAATTAGTGCATGTTGCAGCACAGCAATATATTACATTGCTTCTATTTTATTATCATAGTGATCACCTTTATACACATTAATTCTTTCTTAACATTAAAACCGAAATAGCTTACAGAGCTGAATTTTACGAATTTTTTTGCCAATTATCCTTTAGTTTGATTGCTCTACCTACAAAGGGTTCTATGCAATTTATTGGCTTATTTTTAGTAATATAGGTACTACACCGCTTTCTGTCTGAAGTAATAGTGAATTAAAGAAAGAGAATCATCATTAAATTGAAATTATTACACAGTGAAATTATATTCCAGTTTTATGATTTTCGGGTATATTTGCTACTAAAATACAAAATATTCTTAATAGTTCTTTTTAATTTACAAATTGTCGAATGGGTTCAAGCGCTTTGTCGTTTACAGCTCTACAGTTTGTGAGTACCTACTGCTGTAGTGGTCAATGAAGAGTACTTTAAATGTGTTAAAACGGTCTTTTTTATGCCTAAGCAATTGAGTCGTGATTAAATTAAACATACTCGAATGTAGTATCTACTTCACATACGTTCACGTACATGCTGATTACATGCGTATAATTCAGGTATGCAGAATGCACACATGCATCGCTTGGACTTCATTCAAAAATTAATCTAGTTGGAATTTCACGCGTTAGCAGAAATATTCACCGATTTAAAAACTCTGCCGGATATTTCTTTATGCAGATTTTGGATTACGTGCAGGAGAAGTACAATACGTAGATCGCAACGACCCAATTTAGTCGTAGGCGGGCCTTTGTACCCTTTTCTGTCTGCGATAGAAGACGGATTTTGCACTTCAGAGTAATATTTAGACCTTAATATAAAGGCTTGTGTAACTGACATGGTGGAATATAAATTGGAATCTGATTTAGGAAAATAACGAACAGTTCAGCAGGAACAATGACACGAAGCCGTATGCAATATCCTTTATTTATATTGGAAAAGGGAGAAATGAGTATGTGATGAAATGGGAAGAAAATTGAAGTTCTCTTATTTTTCGGTTATTTATTCTCTTCTAGACATTATGCTCGCACGGAATAAGAAAATCCTTTCGAAGAAATGTCAGAACCGATATGAATTTCGTGACTATTGCATTCACGAATAATATAATTCAATCATTCCAGAAATATAAACATTTTCGAGAGAACACTTTCAGGTATATGCGTTTCAAGAAGAAAGTCACAATTAAAGCTCTACTAATTAACTTGGATGCATTCTTTTGCGATTAATATTAAAGCAAACGAGACAGAGGCACGCGAGAATGACATTAAAAATTGTGGGCTGCAACGACTTCTATATTTCATACATATTTATTGGTGAAGCGCGGGTACTAGATTTATATGAACGGTTGCGAATGGAATATGTCACTCCAAAATTGTCTATCTACATGTGCTAAGGCACATTTTGCACCTTTTGATTGATGTTCCAAAAAGAAGTTTCCACGCAGAGGTGCGGCGGCGGAGGTTCATTTTGCGCTCCTGTGCGTTAGATAGTGCTGTTATGTATTCATAGCTTTACACGAATAAATTTACCTAAATTGCCTAAAACGCAAAGTTCTGCATGTTCTACGTGCTTACAATTATTTTATGTCACGTTATAAATAGGAACGTAAAACTCATCTTCTGGGCCAACCCTGAAAATTAAACTAATACCTCCTTTGCATAACCCACCATCATTTAGAATGCCATTCTATTGTGCGAAACAGCCCAACGAAATATTCATCAATTTACGGCCTTTGAAAACAAACGTGTTTTCAAATTTTCCTTCTTATAGCTTCGGTACTTCACGTCACTTGAGTTTAAATGGAAGCTTTAAGTAAATTTTATATCCATAAAAAATAACGACGCTGTTTATTACATTTAAGAATACATTTGGTTATTTTCAGAAGAAAGCAAACGATTCTCGTATAAAGAACTTAATCCTCATTATCTCAAGCCGTACGGTTGTTTTCTCGGCGTAGACTTTCTCTACGCGAATCTTGTAAATTTTATATAGAATGGAAGAATAACATTTAACTAAAATCGTAACTAAACCACAATCATTGTAATGTCAACTTTGACCGAACCCTAGTTTGGAATTTTGCAACGAATTTATATTCATTTGTTCTTTTAAAAGACGGTTTCAAATCGCCTAGACCAACATGTCAGAGCCCACCTGCACATAAAAGACTACGCCATTTCAATTTTTAGAGATTTGTACACACGCTTTAATGCAAAGTTGTTGTGCTTTCCGCTCTTGTCTGAGATGAAGTTCCAACCATTTCTTTATTTTATTAGGACTGTCAACTAAGCTAACGATCCTCTTCATTTCGTATGTTTTATGCGGTGTCCTTAATAATATGATGTTAATTAAAGAGATATGTTTAATATTCAGCCAAACTCAGTCGTATTCAGATGGATCACCAAGGCAACAGATTCAAAGTGCGGCTGTAATTCAATTATATTTGAGATTGATTGTAATTTCACGCAAAAATATGTTATAATACAAATTAACTACAACTTTTTAATTAAAAATAACTTTATCGTAAATTGGAACAATATTTAGCCCGTTTTAATTCATCTCCATTTTACGTCACTTCCGTTTCCTCGTTTGAGATTTCCTTTTGAAATGTTATTGCGGTTATTCTCTCGTCGTTCCTGCTCCCAATTTTGACACTCTCCTTTCACATTTATGTTTTATTTGGGATTACATTAAAAAGACACAAATATTTTGAACTTGTCGGCCGTAAATTGTTTTTAATGGTGTTTAGACGTGAATCTCAGTGCTGTCAAATATTTGTATATGTCCAATTCTTTGCGCTTCATGCCTGTCTTCCTTTACATTAAGTACGACATCAACTACACCGATTCATTATTGCTTGGTTTAAAGTAATTTTTGTAATACCAAACTTTTATTTGAGTCTATTTTTTGATAACACACTAGTGGTGCATTAAACAGTTTTCTAAACGAGAATTTTATGTTAAAGCGGTTTTAATTTTCTACGTTTCTTTGTTAGAAAGTTTCAAACGCGACAAGTCCTTTGCATACACATTTAAAGATTTTTATTTTCCATAATCCTCTCTCTATTTCTTTTCTATGTTAGGCGGAAAGCTTTTTAGATGGATTCTTGATCGTAATGGTGTATAGAATTGTTAATTGTATAATGTTTGTAATGTGTTCACTCCTTTTAGTTATATCTGAGGGACGTCTTCATGTGGTAAGCATAATTGGGGATTGTAGGAACAACGGCAAGGATAATTGTGTGGCGCGATATCGGTCAGTTGTTGCTATGGTAATTATAAAGGTTTTATTTATCTTAACACTAGCCGTAGCTGACGTAATGCCAATTCTATGCTTTACAGCAAATACAGAGTTTAATCGAAAATATCATGAGTATCTATGTATTTCAATGTTATTATCTTTAATAACATAATAACACGTGGAAGCAAAGAGGAAACCCCCAAGATATAATTAAAAAGTTGAACAGAGCAGTAGGTAGATGATTACTATCCATGGGAAGTACACCTTATATAAAATAAATAGTAGAAGTAAATAATGTAAGCGTAATTTTCATGGGCAAGTGAGATTAATATTTCTTATTTGGCTCTCAGTACAAGAAAACTAACAAATTATTAACAATGAGATTTCTATGAATCTGTAATCGCCAACTATCTAACAAAAGATATGTAGATTTTGTTTGCAATTTTATATGATCTTACTGTATTAATATTAGGTTTCGTTTACAACTGGTGCAATTGAAAACGTATGATTTTGTTCATATAATTTTGCAATTTATATACAGTTTGAGCAGAGTGAATGCCATAATTTATTTCTATATGAGACGGCTTCGTTAACTTAGTGTTGGGAATTAGAATTTTAAACAATTTTTTAGTGGTAGTCAAGAGTTTTGATTGATTCATACTAATTATGAGCCAGAGCATTATTACTAAGTTAACATTTGCTACGAGCCAAGCGAGCTTTTTCATCGGCCCGCAAAACGATAGGTGGAAAAGGCCTTCGGCTTAGCTGAGAGGAGTAGGGGTGGTTCACGGTAACCGCTTATGGGAGGGAAATTTTCCTAGTTGTGTACAGGGTAGGTCAGAATTAACAGGCGCCACCTTCCAAATCACAGCAGATTACCAGTTCTCGTGGAAGGCAGAGAAGCCAGCAGCTTACGGGTATCGGACGCACCTTTAGTGTGCTTCCTCCTATATGTAAAGCTTGCAAAGTTTATGCACAAAGATAAAAATACACAAAAATGAAAGATATGTCAAATTTCAAGACAAATATAATTCTACTTCTTTTAAATTACTGACACATGATACCGAAAATATATCGATTACATTGAACATGGTTAATTAGTACAAGATTTTGTTGGAACGTTCGAACTTAAAAAGGCTTGCCGTCAGTGGCTTGCGATATTTAATTTCTTAGAACAGATCTACGCAGCCAGTGGCGTGGGGGTTTACAATTTAATACAATTTATGAATACACTTTACAGTTAACCAAAAGAAGGAAGAACAACTGGCGACTGAAGGTCGCTTTACGTCGCATTCAAAAAAAAAGGTTCAGCACTTGAAACTTGAAAAAGCAACTCGGAAAAACTTTTCACAACACCAAAAACAATTTCTCCTACCTTAGTGTTGTTCGGTAGGAAGTAGAAAGAAAGACAGGCACAGTTTTGGGGCGTTCTTAAGATACAGGAAACAGCGCAGACTGGACCGAATGGAGTCAACGATAAGGGCCAAAACTTCAATGCGTTTATCTCAATAGCGACACAACCAGAGGGACAGGAGATGGGCTCGATATTAATCCCCCAAAGACGATCAGCAAATTCGTAATGAATTGCCCTCAAAGGGTTAAAATTCCAGCGTGTTTCTTTAATCCGACACTTGTCGATGGTTCTGTTCACCCCACGCTGATAACAGCGTTACGAAATTCACGCAATGAACGCCCATCGAAAACCCAAGGCGCCTCTGCAGTACTTGATTACGGCGCTTACCGCAAGCAACCGGGCCGAAGGAGCTATTAAGTCCGACTGAAGAGAAAAACGAAAGTATCCAGCAACTGGAGGACTTCATCATATTACGAAATATGGTTCAATAATTCTAGACCAATTTAAGACGTAGAACTCCAAGGGCATGAAATTTTCAGGTCAAGCGCGTGGACAAAATATTAATCGGCAATTCTCCATCACAACAAAAGAAAAAGGTCCACACCAAACTGTATTTTGGAAATAATAATGTAGTAATCGCCTTAATAGCGGCTATTAAAATGAAACTGCAAAATCAAACGAATATAACACATTGTCAATGAAACATCCTCCGCGGGCCGCCTATTGTCCTTAAGGATCTACAGGAACGAAAAAGAAGAAGAATTGTGAGCATTATTTTTGTTATTACTAGTATAATAAAGCGCGCCAGTGTGGTCCAGTGGTTAGAGCACTGGGTTCTGGTGCGGAAGTTCGGGAGTTCAAACCTTCGAGTAGATGCCTGACGGGTGGTCTACCTAGTCGCTTTAAATAATTAGGTACCTGCGTTCGAATGAACGAGGGCTAATAATGCGGTTGCCTAATGTGTGCTTACATCACCACGTGTAATTAATTTGGGACGTGACAACCGGGTGTAACAGTAAGGATACGGGAGATCTGTCGTCCGCCTTGCAGGCTAAACCCCTTCATGGAGTGTAGAGCCTCAAAAGAAAAGAAATATTATAAAAGTGGGCGAATTATCTCTATTGTGCCTTATGTTGGTTCGGATTTTTTAAATTTTCAAAACTACAGTTTAATAATTTTGTATAGAAACAAAAAACAGTTGTGAATATTTTCGAAATTCTATTGTGTGGTAGTTGAGCCAATCTAGTGATTAGCACACTTGCCTATAGATTCAAAAGGCACGAATTCGATCTCTAATGACAGTAGGCTTTCTGACGGATAAGAAGTAAATTCGTAGTTTCTGTTCCACTCAGATTGTATAAGCTAAATTCATAGTTTGGGTGTACAATAATAGTATATTAAAGAACTAGTTTCATAAGGCCTCTTCTTAACGCA
>JABXWE010060419.1:0-10976 GCA_014611495.1 Limonius californicus
ATTATTTAAAAAAATAAAGATTATATTTTAGAAAACATAGTAAATGGAAATGCTATTTCATTTAAAAACTTCGAAAAACTTTTATAAACAAGCAAAACATCTTAATATTGACAGGTTTTTTTTTGTTCCATTACATCAAAGTATTCTATCTTCGGAAATTAAGAAATTATTGATAAATTTGCTAAAAAGGGAATAACAGTGTCTAAACAAAAAACTATTATCAAAATATGTGAACAAGATAATTAAAATATGAATTTTCATTGAGATTTAAAAGTAATTTTTTCTCCAAAATATGTTCATACATTCGCTAAGGAAGAATTGAAAAGTATACCAGACTTGTAAAAATTCAATTAAATATACCTATAATCATTATTTGTATCGCTAGACCCTAAAGTACTCACACTCGCTAAACAGTTTCTGAACGTGTGATCCATAAAAATTTTTGGGCTGTCAAAAATATGTAAATAAAAAATATTGTTCAAATGTCTCGCCTAGAAAATTTATTTTCCTTCTTTTAATATTAGTAATAATAATTCTTTATTATCCAATAAAGTTACATTCTAATAACAGGGCAAAAAATTAAACAAAGCAAATAAATACCTACATGTAAAATACGATAACAAAATGTAATGATTGAATTTAAAATTTTAGTTAGACTGGTTAAAATTTTAAATTACGTGAGTTTTCTATTTTTCATGCCTAGACAGGCAAATATTATATCTTGTGTAAAAGATTTGTTAGTCTTTATGAATTGTTGGAGGTTTGATTTTTGTGGGTGTAATATTCTGCAATAATCTAGCTTTCTTGGATATTGATAGCATTTTTTTATTTTAGTTTTTATTCGGAATCTTCAAACCTCTTTGATCTATAATGTCTCAGAATAAACGGCGGAGGACGGATCTTGGTGCGGCCTGCTCGTCTGCTTCTGTCAACACTCAAGTAAGCACAATTTGTGGTGTTAAGAGGCATTTTGTTATGAGGAGAGCAATTTTATTGTTATTTTTTTCTTCTGTTGCAGGAAATGTCGACAAGTGTGGTAGATGATGGTGGCGAAGCTCACATTGCTCAGCAAACAGCAAGAGCAAATTACAGAGCTGGTAGTAGATCTACCAATGAAAATGTAAGATCATTTTAAGTCATTGTTCATCTTAAAGGTATATAATTTTTTTTACCGTTTGTCTTGCAGAAAGTAAAACGAATATTTAATGAGAATCTATCTGAGTTTAGAGAAGCCGTTAAATGGTCTGGCTTTGTTGATAGATCTTTGCTTATCAAAGAATTACTGTCAAAAACCGAAGCCAGAATTGTGATTATCTGTGCACCAAAACGTTTTGGCAAGTCTATGAACGTGGACATGGTCAACTGCTTTTTCGAAATTGAAGGAGACCGGGACGTCACTAATGCACCGCAAGATTTGAAGGAACTCGAAAAATTTGAAAATTTTAGAGCATTTCACAAATACGAACTCGAACAGCCATGTAAAATTCTGGCTGAAGCAGACCTTGTCAAAGAACATTTTGGAAGACACCCAGTTTTATATATAAGCTTCAAGAATGTAGAAGTATATTCAATTCAGGATTTAAAATATAGTGTGAGGGAACTCGTACACTTTGCATACCGTTCACATTCCTATCTGGAAAACGGTGAAATTTTTTCTGATTCAATCAAAAATAAATATGCTCATGAAGACTGCAGAGTATGGTGTGATATGAAAAAATATTTAAATAAGAATCCAATAACAGGCTTGCAACAATTGATCGAGTACTTACATGCTTACCATAAGAGAAAAGTGTACCTGTTAATCGATGAATTTGACGGACCTGCTATGCAAGCTTTGCTGGCACGTAAAAGTGGAGATGAAGTGATGAATATCAACAATGAAGTTACTCAGCTGCTTGGTGCGGTTGTGGAAGGACGAGAAACCCAGAAACATCTCTTGGGGTCACTGATTACTGGAGTGAGTTATTTTGGAAGTGTTGGTATTTCTGACCACTTGAATAACGTACCTGTTTACAAATGGCTATTGGACGATAGAGGTCGCTTTTCTGCGTATTATGGTCTCAGTCATAAGGAACTTACAACACTTCTTGAACACGTGTTTCCTAATCAGGAACAGAAACGAGTTTCTATACAAGAGGAGGTGAAGGATCTGTACAATGCACAGGGTGTGTGCAATAATGGAAAGGGTCTGTACAAGGGATATAACTTTCAAGGTGAATCTGTATACTGTTTATGGTCTATTTTACATTATATTCGAGATCGTTCGACATTGGAGGCTGTAAAAATCACTAAAACATCATTTTGGGGAGGCTCCAGTATGATTAGCAAAATGGGTTCAATTATGAGAAATTATGATATTATAACAGCAGTGAATAACGTAGTAGGCGGTGGCTATATATATTTCTCGCCCTGTGCGAAAGTGGACCCTCGGAAGCTTGCCAACTTCCTGAATAAAAATGAATCCTGTAACTCAAATATTGTCTTCTCATTTTTCCTGGAACAAGGATATCTCACTCCTGTCCCTGTTCAACGTGAAAATGTTCACCGTCGTAATAAGCGAATTTGTCTGATAATTCCCAATGCGGATGTTTTGGTTGCATTTCACGAAATGCTCCACCATTACTGTGTAAAAGGTTTGTGGATTAAATGAAATGTTGATGAGCAAGGTGGCTGGAGCTGTTGTAGATTTGATGAGTTAGTTATTCTAAGAGGATGAGTTTGTTTATCATCATAGTCAAGAGAGAATTGTAAACAACTTATGAAATTAAACAATTTTTAAAAATTCGGCATTTTTCTTGGGTTTTCTCGTCAAAATCATACATACAACATAAAAGTGGTCTTTCGGAGCCGGATAAATAGCCATTGGTTAAAGGTAACGCAAGCCTTTAAGAGGTGTTAAAAAATAAAGGACCTTTATAGAATTTTAGTATCCAGTAATGAAAAGGCGTTTTGGGATATCAAAGAAATGGAGAATGTTTTAGGTTTGTGAGGCTTTTTCTGAGTTTTGTTAACCGTTTTTTAATTACGCAAACCACATTGGTCCAGAAATATAAATTCACTTTGGATCCCACAAGAAAGATGCAACATTAATTAATGATGTGAAAATCCACACGTCGGCGTGCCTTTTTTGTAGGCTTTATAACTTTTCTGAAACCAGTATATTATCAAAGAGCATATAATTAGAAGAGACTTGGCGCTGTGCGGTTTTGCCGTATAAACGTAAAAAAGCCCTCCGCTAGGCGGCCGGGTCTTGACCCTCTGGTGGAGGGTTTTGCAGTTACACCTAGCTCAGGGAATTCGATTATCTCGGAACAGAACCGTTATTATAGAATTCGTTCTTTCAAATTAACTCGCGTTGTTGCCAAGTTAAACACAACCTTCCACAAACAATGCCTTGGGTTATAAAACTCGGATAAATTTCCCATTATCTCTTTACCATTGTACCAAAGGGCATATAATCATATGCTCTTTGACTGTACTGAAAATAAGCCGATGTTAAATAAATTATGGGATAAGAAACTAGAAAAATGAAACTTCCAAAGTTTTGAATAATTTTATGCTGTCTTGGTAGTGGATACATACAACTTATTGCGTTCTTTGTTTGAAGTATCTAATTTTAATATTTATACCATTGGCATTTTTACTGCCAGCATTTCTCCCGCGATCTACTACAACTACAATATATCAATCAAATTTAAAACTAGCGGTTAAAGCAAGCCCTTGAACTAAAAGTGCCGTTCCAGCGAAAGTTTTTATGGCGCGACAACCATTTACCATTGTTTTGTTAGTTTTGGGCTCATAATTTGGGTTTAGTTCAGATCGAACCATCTCATGGTACAGTACCTACAGTTTTGGTAATATCTGGATTTTAATCGTGTTTTTAATTACGTATTGACGTTGTATTTTAAAGTACTGTTCTTGTTAGTAATATATTAATTAATTTTTCAATGGCTTCTTTAATATGTGTCTACTTTGCTTGTTCGCGAAATTGCGAACAAGACTGTGATTTAAGTTTATTTCGATTTCCAAACGATGGCTGCAGACGCAAGAAATGGTTAGCAAACTGTGGAAATCTGAATCTTTATATACTCTCTTCTGAACAATTACGCCAGAAGCGAATTTGTGCCGTGCATTTTAGTGAAAGTAATTTTATGAATTCATTAAAAAATAGATTCGTTTTTGATGCAATTCCGTTGCATTATAAAACTAATAACGTTGCCAATATCCAGGGGTTGACTGGACAACGTTTTCCCTTGTCCCCGGAGAAAATGTTATTGAAAAAAGAAATTACTCCGAAGGTGTATCGCAACGCCACAAAACAAGGTAATTTTTCTGAAGTGCCAATTGAAGAAAATCTCTCACCGCCACGTTATTTTGGTTCAGAAGAAGACGAGACGACCTTACTTTATTGCAGGTGAGTGCTATTGTACAATAATTAATGATAAAATTCTAGGAAAATCCTGTATACCTATACCCATACAGGGTGGTTGGATTTTCATTAGCCAGCTTATATCTTCGGTAATATTGGAGATACAAGAAAAAGTCAAAGGAACAACTTTTTTAGTTCCACTTAATCTATAATTTA
Organism: Limonius californicus; assembly: GCA_014611495.1. NCBI lineage: Eukaryota > Metazoa > Arthropoda > Insecta > Coleoptera > Elateridae > Limonius > Limonius californicus. Next base: position 4,586 of record JABXWE010060419.1, read on the forward strand.
GTGACAATAATAATTTCTCATGGCCTACTAGTTTTCGGGAAAATGTCTAACTTTGGTTTTCAAATAGAACACCCTGTATATTTTTCCATCAGACGATTCTACCTTAAATTATCTTTTCATTAATGTATAACAAGGCAGGATTCGCATATCAATAAGACTAAAAAAGTAAATTAATAGAATAATTGCAGACAATGATGGATATGTCGACGCCTACTAAAAGAAGAACGCCAAGGTATCCATCATCCAATATACAGAAAACGCATAAGTAACTTACGAAAAAGCATTGCCTCAAATAATTCTCGTATTACTCGCATGCAGAAGAAATATTGAAAAATGCATTCGATATGAATATTTTGAGTGTGCAGCCGAAACATGTGCGAGGGTTTATTAATATGCAGCTTTTAAATAAACGGGGCCACCCTTGGACAAAAGAAGAGAAGGAACTGGCTTTGAGTATGTATTACAAGTCCGCCGCTTTATATCTTTTTATGCGTGAAAATTTAAAATTTTCACGGCCTTCCAAATCCACGATAGAATCATGGTTAAGAATAACGCAACTATGTACGGGGACTGAAACCGAGCTTCTTCAAACGACGGAAAGCAGTGTGTTTTACTTTTCGACGAAATCAGCATAAAGAAGGGCGTTGACTACAACTCTCGCCAGGATAACATCGAGGGATTTCAAGATTTAGGTCATCTCGGACGGGAAGATAAAGTTGCAACGCAGGTATTAGTTTTTATGGCCAGAGGACTTATTAAAAATTGGAAACTTCCCATAAGTTATTACTTAGCTGCAACAACCGTTAAACACGAGGCTCTCCGTGATTTAATAGTGAAAAATATTGTAGCATTGCAAAAGATAGGTCTTCATGTTCGAGTTTCAACTTGTGATCAAGCAGCTAGTAATAGAACTGCATTTGCGCATCTGGGAGTGAGTGAAGATAAACCATATTTTTTTAATCACGGCGTAAAAATTTTTGCTATGTACGATGTTCCACACTTAGTAAAAAGCGTAAGAAATAATTTAATTACTAACAATTTTTATGTTTACAATAAAATGATCTCCTGGAATGACGTAGAGAAAACTTATCTTATCGACAAATCTTCCACTACAGCCAGAGCCACGGTAAAAATTTCAGATGTACGTATTAATCCAAATAGTTTTCAGAAAATGAGGGTGAAATATGCAACACAAATTATTTCGAATTCAATGAGTGCAGCTATGAAAACGTACATTAAGACTGGCCAGTTGCAAAGTTCTAGTGCTATTAACACAGCCCAGTTTCTGTTAAATATGAACAATCTGTTGGATACTTTAAATAGAAGAATTTTAAATGACCCCAACCCTTATCGCTGTGCCTTGTCTACCAGAAGAGAAAATTCGGAAGTTTTTTTTAGCTCGGGCGAATTACTGGATACAGACTTGGAAGTCATATACAAAGAGTCACAAACAAAGGGAGGGTATTTACAGTTCTAAGGCTTTTTGCTGACTATTGAAGCTGTATTAGGACTGTGGCGAGACCTGAAGAGCGAAGGTTATGAGTTTTTGTTGACATGTAGGCTAAATCGTATAGCAAAATCATTTTGCCAAATTCTACAATTTAATATGTTTGTGAGGCTTTTAAAAGCTCCTCAAAATTCAAATTGTGAAGCTAATGGAGACAATCTCATGGATTTAGAACAACTGCAGCTTGACGATGAATCTACATCAGTAGTTGAAGAAATGTGTAGTACTACCGTTAATGAGGAAACCGGTCAAACTGTTCCAGACAGTATAAATCAAGAACAAGAACACTCATGCATCCAACCCGCGATAGAAAAATCAACTTTAGAAAAATGTTCTATCCTATATGGTGCTGGTTACGTGGCACATAAAAGTTTGAAAAAATATAACTGTACAGATTGTTTAAAGCTGGAGTTTGTTTGTAAATCTTAGTTAAATAGTTACCATTACGCTGTAAATCTTAAAGTTTCTTGTCTCAATGGAGCAAATTTTAATTCATTCAGTTTAAGCATTAAGTGCTTATAATTATTTTCTGTAGAACATTTTTGATAAACAAATAGTTTGCATCATATATTTTAGTGCTTAAAAGTACTGATGCTTTTTACTATTTCCATACAGTTTAATTAACCAAAAGCCGCAGAAATTTAACTGGAAAATATTTAAATAAGCAAACCAATTCTTTAAATAGGTATCAATCACCTCTAATCATTTCCGATATATAATTGCAGCAAAAACAATTTTCCAGTTGATTTTAAAACCTAATTCAACTAACTGGAATACATAAATGGAAACAAACTTCTTTCTGGAAATTTCAACACTTACACTAACTTTTAGGATAACCCTTCCTGGCACCGAAAATGTCTAACCCTTAAAGGTTAAGACTTAAAAATCTGCATGTTCTTGCTGTTTTAAACTTTTCTTCCACTTTATTTAAACAATTAGCATTGCTATACAAATTGAAAATATTAACAGAAGAAATTTTATTTCTAAAATATCAATCACTTTCTCGTAATCATCTGTCAGCTGCTTCGCGTGTTCATCTATCCAGAGCTGTTGTATAAGGAAAACGTTGTTGGTGAAGATTCTGTACAACTATATCATCTCCAGCGGCCAAACCATACATAAGATGCATGCATTGCTGGTATTAAACTAATGATTTCCTTACACCTTTCTTGGGGAGCAGTTCCGATTATAGAATGTACCCCTAAAAGGATGACATCACTTCATGTTACCCCCTGTATTTAAAATTAAATGGTTTATTGTAGTTAAATAATTAAAAAGATAGCCTGCAATGTTTTAAATATCAATAAATAATGTTAAACAATTGTACGGCTTAGAAGTCAATTGTATATTTATGAAGGTAAAAGTTCGATTGTACTGAAATATTATGTATAATCGAAACTATTACACAAGTATATAAAACGGAAAATTGTTTGTTGAGGAGCTCATCGTGGTTTGTTTTGACAAAATAGATGTGCTTAGCGCCATATAAAAAGGAAATGCATGTATGTATGCTCTGTAAACAACAGAAGTCAGTCGGAAGTTTTTTAATCTCTATTTAAGATATGGCAGGAAGAGGTGACTTTGTCGAACTGCGTTATGTACAATTTGTATGTTTTAATAATATATTTGAGCTATCGTATGAACAATCAACAAAATCTGACAAATTGTTATTTATTTGAAGCACCTATTGGTCCTGCAACCACGATACCTACCTTCAAATGTATTTTCTACAAGCGTTTGTCAGAACTACAGCATTTATTGTATATTGTTTGAGTATACTATTTTTTATCAAAATCATCTAATTACAAACTCCAAGACCGCTTTATTATGAATTAATTAAATCAAATTGAACTTATAATACTACTGTAGGTAACCTTCAAAATATATACCTATTCTGAAAGAACTAACCAGTAGAAGTTATGCATTAAATGTTTGTTGTCTTATTTCGTTGAAATTCATATTAAATAATAATTTGAAACAAGATTATTATGTATAATTTGAAGCAGCTGAAACTGTAAATATAGTTTTGAGTTATTGATAAAGGGATTCATATTAAGATAATTACTGTTTTTCGACAGCTCTGTTTCAATTCTGATTTAATCAATGCAGAAGATGGAAGGGAACATCTTTCCGATTGAAGTTGTTTGAAGGCATGGTGATGATGAAAATTCACAAAGTTCTTCCGAAAGACCGGTATCGAAACGAATCTGTAGCCGGAACTAGCGTCTTGCATTTATCAATTTAAAATGCTAAACCAAAAAACATTCTACAAAATGAAGTAACGCAACTGCATATGAATCTGAGATAAGTAACTGACCAAATCTGAGATAATCTTATTTTTAAGGCCACGAAAACGTTTAGTTTAAAATTACAACTTAATAATCAACGAAAAATGATAGATATACAGTCAGTGTTTCGATTCCGATATTTAACATGTTACTGAAATGCTTGGTTACTATACTGTACTGTGACATTATGAAACTATTCAAACTTTTCAAATCTTAAACAAGGAACTTGTTTAAGATCTGGAAAGGAGTCGAATCTAAATTTATTTCGAAGGGCTGTAAGGAACTGCTTTAGGCTATACACTAGTTTGAACCTAAACTTCCTGTTATATTAGTTGCGTATATTTCGGTATTTATCTATTGTAATTAATTTTTCAGAAATTAGATGTTAAACTATTGGGAAAGATCGATGTTTATTAAGATTCACTTTATTAGTAGCCATTTCAACATCCCTCGAAATTAATAAGTCTATTTTATAATAAACAACATTATTAACTTTTCACGAATAGTCTGCTAATCTTAATTAATTATTTAAGAACTTTTAATGGTTCATCCTTTAATCTGTGCTAACAGGAAGCCTTCCAAGTCTCCTGTAACTTAGATGATCAGGATGGTACAGAATATATAATTACAGTTTTTATTTAAATGATTTTCCCCTTATCACACGTGATATAAAGAGAAATATATATTTCAATTCCGTACATCGAAAATTTAAAAACAGTACAAATTCTAACGGCTGAAAACAGAAACACAACAATAATTCCCATTGCAGAAAACACTACAGTTATACAAAGAATTTTTCTTTTTAGTATACATATGCTTATGTATACTTTAAAAAAACGCGTCAATTACGCCTGTTATGTAGGCAACCAAATACGGACAACTAAAAAACAGAAGCAAACGTCACGGTAGCTGTGAATTATTTGAGTATGAAGGTTATGTTGATGCAGTGTTTATATTAAATAAGTATTTCACCGTGTATATAGGACACAGATGATGACTTTTTTGTTAAAAACAAAAATCGCAGGATGATGTTTCCGTAAGGTCCGTGAACATTGTATTTCCTTTCTACAACACAAATGCAACAACGGCAAAGTGGTATGTATATTGTTAGCGATAAAATAGTGTTTTTGTTTGAGTACCACAGCAGTATTAAGTGTAAAGTTTGTATGGAATACGGGTGACTGTACTTGCATAAATAAAGGTGTATATTTGGCATTCTACATAAGTGTTAAAGTCATTTAATAGCAAAACATTTCAATACAGTCCACTAATTGCACCCATCCAAAACATTTGGTCATTCGAAGCCGCATTACACCGGTGCGAGTTAAAATTCAGTGACATACAACATAACCTCCACTCCAGGCGGGAAGCAGGTGCGATCTCGGCGTTCATGGTCAGCCAGCGCTGCAAGTTCACAGCATCTGCGTTTCCAAACCAGTGGGTCCGTCAAGGCAAATTCAGGGGATAGTTCATGCAACCAACTACTATTCAAGTAAGTGCAAGCATTCCTTTGACAAAAATCCTATTCCTTACAAAATATTCGCAAAATTATCATTGTTAACTCCTCCAAATCAAAATGGCAAATTTAGCAACATTGCATAGAAAACGCGGTGCTATCAAAGCAAAAATGACAGCATTTACAAAATTCTTTCAAGAAAATAAGGAATCTTTTTCTAATTACGACGCAACTAAACAAAATTCAATCATTATGGAATTAAAAATGAGATTAGAAAAAACCGATGAAATTTGGACACAATTTCAAGAATTGCAAGAAGAAATTGAAGCTCTTGAAGACGATTTCGAAGCACAGTTAGCATGGCGGGAAACCTTTGAATCCTCATATTACAGTAATGTGGCGTTAGTCAAACAATTCCTTGTAGAAAATAATCAACTCAAAAATGAGGATGCAGTTTCAGTAGCAAGTAGTCTCGAATCTAACCAACGCAGCGTATGCAACGACCAGGAGTCAAATTCGAGTGGCATATCGTTACCAAAATTGCCATTACCTACATTCAGTGGTTCGTTTGAAGAGTGGCCTGCATTTTCCGACACCTTTAAGTCCGTCATTCACGAAAATGAAGCTGTCGCAGAAATTGCAAAATTTCGATATTTGAAAGGTGCTCTCCAAGGCGATGCTGCTCAAGCAATTCAAGGGTTAGTAATTTCAGCAAAAAACTATCAAACAGCTTGGTCAATACTTGTTAAGCGATACGAAAACAAGAAAATTATGGTATTTAATCACATTAAGTCGTTAATGGAATTTGAGAAAATTCAAAGGGAGTCTTTCAGTCAACTACGCAAATTACTTGACAATGTGTACACAAATACACGAGCATTAACAGTATTAAATCAACCCGTTGACACATGGGACACATTGTTGATCTACATAATTTCGGAGAAATTGGATAATTACGTAGCAAAAGAGTGGGAAAAGCAAACAGTCACAAGCACAGAGTTACCTACTTTACAACAATTTTTAGATTTTTTGGAAGTCAGATGTCAAATACTTCAGAGAACAGACAAGACAAATAAATCACGTACAACAAGGACTGTACCCAACAAAACTGCGGTACATTTAAACACATCAAATGGATCA
>JABXWE010060421.1:0-11126 GCA_014611495.1 Limonius californicus
TTTGGTTAATTCGCCTTTTCTGTCCTGAAATGGCACAACCTGAACGACCATGGCTTGCCCCCCCCCCCTAGTTTTGATCCTGGGTACGCCCTTGCGGCGGGGGTCCTGCCCATTTGGACATTAGAAACCTGACCTGACCAAATTAAATTTCTTTCTGTGGGGGTTTATAAAAGCCAAAGTTTACAGAAATCCCCCTACGACGGAAGAAGATATACAAATGAGAATTTAACATGCTGTTAGAGACGTAACACCTGCAATGTTGGCAAACGTGAACAACTCCCTTACGCATCGAGTAAAGTGGTGTGTTCAAGCGAATTGCGCTTACTATAATTTGAAATGTGGTTTTTAATACTAAGCATACATACATGATTCAATAATGCTGAGAAGTTACACCCTGTCTTACCTCAGTGTTTATTTCAGGTGGTTGTCAGCAGTGTTTAGAAATGCTACTGTTTATTATTATTGGTATTGCTACAGTTCAACAATAAAATATTTTGATCTTAATATACCTTCTATTTGGTTATTTGCTTATAACTGCTATTGCAAAACGAAAAACGTAAGTCATATAAAACCTTACGACGTATGTAGTTTGTTGACAACATTTATTTTATGGAAAGCCTGATGATTCGCTGCTCTTTCGTTTACTTTCTTTTTTTTTAATAAAAAGCGCGATCAAGCGTGCAAATATTTGTAGTTTAAAATGACAGTAAATAACTCAACTTTTATAAAATCCTGTGTTCATTAGTATATTTTTTAAAACAAAATAAAATTACATCCTATCACCAACTTTTCTGTTTTCTTTTACTATTAGCTTTTTAATAATTTCTAAATATTTTCAAAACTAAAAACGCAAGTTATATAAAACCGCTCATACATTTAAAGGTCATTGAACTTCCTGAATAAAATATTTAAATTCTAAACAGTACTGCACTTATCTGAAAATGCGTTCGTGTAAACTGCAAAATAATTTTGAAAAATTGTTTGCCGTTCTTTAGATACCAACTGTTAAAGATAGACCGTTCTTCTTTTTGTTGTGTACGCCACTGGTCTTAACAGGAGCAGTGTGCGGTGCGCAGTAGATATAATAAGGATAGGGACAGTTGGTATGTAACAAGGATTTAGATGTTTGTAAACACAGTTGTAACCGTTGTATTTCCCAGCCAACAGTAATAAAAGGAATACAGCAGAACCTGGTGTATGATTGCGGTAAATACGCAACATTTGGCGACGAGGATGGTAGAAATTCTAGATATTACTGTAGTGTGTAGTGAGAAGTGAGGTTAAAACTGGTCCTGGCACATGTATTACAATGGCATTAATTGGTAGCATAGTGCCCTTTAAAGGAAACCCTGAAGAATTCGAGACTTAGGAGAGGAGAGGTTAGAAATTTATTTACGGTCAATGTTACTGAAGAGAACATGTAAGTGTCGATGCTAATTACCTTAGCTGGGTCCACAGTGTACCAAACGTTAAAGAACCTTGTGGCCCCAAAAAAGCCGAGTGAGTATACGTTTGTGCAAATAGAGGATAAATTATTAAAACAGTTTTCACCGCCAGTGTTAGGAATTTATGAACGATTTGTTTTTAATCGTTGTGATCAAAAAGCAGATGAGTATTTCTGAATACAGTGTAGAGTTACGAAAATTAGCAAACACTTGTAACTTTGGACAGTTTTTGCAAGAAGCATTAAGAGACAGATTTGTTTGTGGCATCAGAAATGATGGTATCCAAAAGAAACTATTAGCAGAAGTTGGATTAACATTCCAAGACGCTTGTCAAATAGCTTTAGTGTCGGAAGTGGCCCAGAAGCAACTAAAATTTCTATCTGATGGGGGAAATGTGAATGTGGTAAGAAACAGTCCGAAGCAACAACCAAAGGCAAGTTATAGGTCAGGTGGAAGCGGACAGGTGCAGCCTAGTAGCAGCGGTATGAAGTGTAGAAATTGCGGTCGAGATCATGGTAAACAACAGAAGTGTCCGGCTGAAAATTGGAAATGTTTTGCATGTAATAAGTGTGGGCATGTTAAATCATTGTGTCCGCCGAAGAAAGCTTCGCCATTAGGGGCTCTTGAAAAGTCTTGGGTGATATCCGAAGAGGTAAATAGTGATTTATTGAACTTGAACCAGGTGAGGGAAAATCCAAGTTCTCCGTATCGGTTAAATCTCAAGGTGAATAACAAAAATGCATGTTTTGAAGTGGATACAGGAGCATGTAAATCAGTAATACCTGTCAGTAGATTTAAGAATATTTTGAAAGTAGCATTAAAACCTGTAAGTTATAAGCTAAAGGCAGTATCAGGTCAAGCTATTAAAGCAGAAGGTGAATGCATGGTAAATGATAAGAATGGTTCTAATAATTATCAGTTACCGTTGACTGTTATTGAGTCGAGTAAAGATTTTGTTCCATTACTTGGTAGAAATTGGCTCAATGTTTTGTTTCCTGACTAGCAAGATATGTTTTGTTTACAGGACAGTAAACTAAATCAAATAGGTGAGTCCGAAATTAGTCTGATTACGGATCTCAAAAGTAAGTACAAGTCATTATTTGATGGAAACATGTGTAGTCCTATAAAAAACTTAATAATAATAAAGTTTAGTGTAAAAGATAATTCAGTACCAATATTTAAGAAGGTGTAACGACGTTCTTGGCGACAACGCATTTTAAATTTGTCTGGGAAATTTTAGCGTGGTTAATTCACCGTTGGAACGCGCGAGGCGCTGCAAGTGGAGGTTAACGAAGCGTTTCCCACTCCCAGAGAACCGAAGTGCGACCGGACCGAGCGAGACCCAGATGGAAAATTGGTACAAAAGGAGCTCCCCAAGGAAAAATCTTTAACTTTTGAGTCCAGACCAGAAAGAAGAAGTCCAGCTTAGGAAACCTGTCCGGAACTGAAACTTATAATCCGAATTCTGTACCCAAATACAATTTACCGCAAACCTGAGAATCCTGCATAAAATCCTGAGAAGTTCTGTCTTAATCTGGTGCAAACCGCATTCTGACCGCTATTACTTTTCTCTGTGCTCTAGCCTAGCATGGGGTTGTAACACCGAGTTTTGTTAAAAGCGATCCCCGTTTGAATTTTAGCCCTAACACTGAATTTATCTGATTCGCACCGCATTCTGAAAGTGTATCCTACCCGTAAATAGACCCGAATAAATAAAGTAAATTCACGTATTTCCCCTCAGCTAGAGGAACCCCACAGTGAAGGAATTTACTACGAATAAAGTAATACAATTTTGTCGGCAGGGGCAACCTGAGCTTGAATTTTGAATCCGCTCTAATAATTCCGCCGCATTTGAAACACCGACAAAACTCGCAGAACTACGACCGCTTAAAATTCACAGACCCGATTCACCGCACCGTGTGATATTTTCCCTTGTCACAAAGGGTTTCGCCGAGTAAAACTCAGAGCCGGGGTTCAATTCAAAATAATACCACCTGTAACTAGAATATAATTAAGTACAATTTATTTTCCTACACCTTGTACACTGTTAACTTAGTAATAACGGTATATTCAAACTAATCTAGACTTTAAATAAATTCCTTTGGTACGTAACCTCGGGGACCTGTTTTACACTGTATGCAATTAATAAATGTTAATTAGATTCGTGTTGATTGGACGTCGGCGGGTCGGACAGGGGAATTTCACTCTAGCAGTTGGTTCGGTCCCGTCAGCGAAGTTGTCCTGTAAAACGAAATTGACAGCCTACGGACCTACGATCAGCGGTTATGTAGATGTCAATGGAACTGTACGAGCTATAAACAATTAAGATTATTGTAAATACTTTTGATAAACGAATAATGGTTATCGTTGTTTGTGAAAGTTAATATTCATATAACGGTGTTATAGTGTCAGATAGTTCCACAACTGTAATTCAAGTCTTATCGCCGTTAAAGAATTATTGAAAGGTAAAACATCTGTGTTTACATTTATCGGACTCGGTGAATACAAAGGTTTTTGAATTCTTTTTAAACTGGGTACGTAAACCGATACAAATCAATTATGGTACCCCTTAGTTTAATTTATCGGGTTTTGGGAATGTGGGGATTTCTACGGTATTTAATAGAAATAGGTACTTAAATCGATACAAATCAATTATCGCACCTATTTGTTTAATTTATAAGCTAATAACTACTCTGATTGAAACCGATTTATATCAGCCAAAAACCAGATCGTTATTGCTATTATTTATAAGTCAACGAAACCGATACGAATCAGTTAAGTTGGACGGTCACATATTTGTATTTACGTGTAATAATCAAGCCGTAAAACCTACAGCTAAGGATTAAAACTTTATACGATTCGTAGACAACTCTTAAATCATTTACGGGAATCAAATAAAGGATTTCGTAGCTAATTTGGTTCATGCGGAACTGTAAGACTTTAATGTAAACGATAAATTCGTCGAACGGCTTTATGCTTCAGAATAATAAATATTTATACAACCTAAAATATGAATTATTCTCGGCCAGCAAACTTTAACGGACTTGCAGTCGGATTTAACAAAGTTAAATTATTTTAACTTATTCGAACAGAATTATAAATATCCTACACTTAGAATATAAATAATTTTTACTTTCGAAACTATCTCAAGGCACTGACGACTAAACTTGGTAGAACCAAGCAAGACTCATAATTGCTCTCAAATTTAATTGTTGATGGTTTTATACCAAACCCTTCGGAAATAAATATGGCTCGGTGTTCGTCGTTCGCCAAAATACACTGGAGGGGTACCTACTCGTTTCGTGACTTGAAACACCGCGGACGCTCTTTTCGCGAACTAATCACGTCCCAAAATTTTATTCGCAATTTAAGAACGTGATTTCGCGAAAACTTTGTTACAACCGTTACTAAGTTTTAGTAACTACACCGTAGATTCCAGTCTGATATAATCTGTGTGTATTAATAAAAAAATTTGATTTATAATTTAGCACCAGTAACCTCAAATTCCGAGATCCGCGTGGATTCCAGTGGACGACAGCGCTCCATCCCGTGCGCAGCGAGAGGCACGCCCGTCGCGGCCCAAAGCTGAATTACCGACTTTCCAGGACGGGACTACGGCCAAATTAATTTCATTTAGAATACCCGTTTTATTTTGTGCTTGTTCATTTACCCCAGAATTTAGGATTTTTAGTTGTATTTATTGTTATACCAATCATACACTTTATTTAGACCTGTACATTAATAGGAATAAACATTATAAATTTTATAACAAACTTTATATCCAGCGAACCCTGGGCTATGAGCTTGCCCGGCACACGAACCAGGATTATTACAAAGGCCTATTCAATGCCGTATGCTATAAAACTATTGGTGGAACAGAAGGTAGATCATATGGTACAGGCCGGTATTCTAAAGGCAGTAAAACATAGTGAATGGGCTTCACCATTGTGGTGGTACCTAAAAAGAATTCTAATGACATCAGAATTTGTACGGATTTCCAACTGTCTGTAAATAAGTTACTTAATGTGGATCAATACCCATTGCCAACTCCTGATGATATATTTGCTAGTCTTGCAGGAGGTACAGTTTTCCGTTGTTTAGATCTAGCAGGGGCATATCAACAACTTAAAGTTTGTGAGTCGTCCCAAAAGTATTTAACTATTAATACGCATGTTGGGTTGTTTAGATACACTAGATTAACTTATGGCGTAGCTTGTGCACCCGCAATATTTCAGTCCGTAATGGATCAGATTTTGGCGGGAATTCCAAATGTACATTGTTATTTAGATGGCATTCTAATAGCGGGTACGTCTGTGGAGCAGACTAGAAAGCAGAAAGTTACTCGACAAAGTTTTTGACAGGTTAAGTAAATACGATGTAAAAGTTAATGTTGAAAAGTGTTCATTCTACAAAAACCAAGTACCTAGAGTATTTGGGGCATCGGGTGGACAGTATTGGTATTCATCCTACGGAGCCTTTGGCAACTCCACGATTCTTTAAAAAAAAAGTATCTGATCATCAACCTTTAAAAGCAATATTCAACCCAAGTAGAAATATTTCGGTTATGTCAGCTTCTAGAATTATTCGTTGGAATGTTATTTTATCTGCTTACAATTATACAATTGAGTACCGTAAAGGAGTACACATGTATGAAGCAGATATGTTATCTCGCTTACCGTTAACAGAAGCTACAGGTGTAGATAGCTCTATAAACTCCTTCAATTTAACAAATGACTTACCTTTGACACATGAAGATATAGAGAAAGCTACACGTGAGGATAAAGTACTTATAAAAGTGGTTGATTTCGTAAAAACGGGTTGGCCTAGTAAGGTGACAGATCATTAATTAAAACCCTATTTTTTAAAGAGAAATGAATTGTCTGTTGAGGAAAACTGTTTGATGGTGGGAATAAAGGTTGCTATTCCAGCAGCTTTACAAAAAGAAGTACTGGAATTAATTCATGAAGATCATGTAGGCATTGTTTGGTCAAAAATATTGGCTAGGTCTATCATGTGGTGGCCAGGCATGCAACAAGATATTGAGACGTTAATTACAAACTGTCGTGTTTGTCGGTTGAATTAAAATAATCATGAAAAACATTTGATATCATGGCCAAAAACCGACAACGTTTTTCAAAGAGTTCATATTGATTTCTTTTTTAGAAATAATGTATCATATTTGTTGGTGGTTGACAGTAAATCTAAATGGATAGACATCCATGCTATGTGAAAGGGAAGTAATATTTCACAAACAATTGAGAAATTAAAGTTAACCTTCGCAGTGATGGGTTTACCTGATACTATTGTTAGTGATAATGGACCTCCATTTAATTCGAATGATTTTTGTAAATTTTTCATGTAAATGGTATAAGTGTATTAAAATCACCACCGTACCACCCCCAATCCAATGGAAGTGCAGAAAGACATATTCAAACTGTGAAGACAGCCTTGGATAAGTATTTATTGCAAAAATATTCTTTAACAGTAGAACGACAAATTGTGAATTTTCTTTTTAGTTATAGAAATACTCCTTGTGCATCTACTGGATTAAGCCCCAATGAAATGATTTTTAAGGTTAAACCAAAAACTATCATTGATTTGTTAAAACCTAAAAGGTCTGGTAAAGTACCTATCGTTCAGTAAATCTTTTGACTAAACCTGGAATATTTATTGTGGGAGAGAAAGTATTAGTAGGTAGACTAGGTCCAGGTACAGAGCATAAATGGCAAGAAGGTGTTATAATTAAATGTGTAAGTGCTGTTAAAGTGGATGATGGAATTATGTACAAGTATGCAAATAGTTTAAGAAAAATTAACTGTCTAAGTAAAATGGACCCAGAACCAATAGTACCAGTAACAAGTGATCTTAACAGGCAGTGTAATTGGGACACCTCTAATAATCTTGTTACTCTAAGTTACCGAGTCCGGAAATAAACACTAGATGTAACAAGGATATAGAGGATAAAAATAGTTGTTATGATGACATTTTATTGTCGTGTAATGTCGAAAATAAACCAACGGAAATTGTACCTGATGATAATTTAGATTGTGAATCTGTAGCATTGAAGCGTAGCTCTCGTGTACGTAAGGCACCTCAACGCCTTGATTTATAATCCTTTTTATTTAAGTAAGGAAGGAGTGTTGTGTACGCCACTGGTCTTAACAGGAGCAGTGTGCGGTGCGCAGTAGATATAATAAGGATAGGGACAGTTGGTATGTAACAGGGATTTCGATGTTTATAAGCACAGTTGTAACCGTTGTATTTCCCAGCCAACAGTAATAAAAGGAATATAACAGAACCTGGTGTATGATTGCAGTAAATACGCAACACTTTTAAAATTTAAGAGAATGTTAAATTTTTCCAAAACTATTAGCGATAGATACCCAAAGCCCTATATCGTTGTAAAGATAAAAATAATAAATCACTAATTTAATAGTATACAGGATGTTCTATTTAAAATAAAGAAGTTCACCATTGTCGCACTAAACCAAAACACCCTTTATAGTCAGCAATAATTTTAGGATATGCACAGTAATTAAACAAACAACTTTTGCATTCAAAGTTTTCTCCAAGCTGATATGCAAGATGCATGGAAACCAAACTCCACCCCCTTTGTATGGTGATGTCACTTGAGTTTGATATGAGCGTAACGAAATGTTGACCGCTAGATGGCAGCAACGTCGCTCGAGTACCTTAAAACGTCAAATTTAAATTTCGCGCCTAAAACTATTGCGGTTTGGATAATATTCAACTAAATGTATAATTTAATTTTTTTAATTAACTTAGTTAGCGAGTTAATATATTTAGTTCAGTTAATTAGTTAAGTTACTTTGTTGTTGTATTAGTAATATATTATAATAAAGCTATGTTTATTATGCGGGAATAAGCAAAACTTATTTAGTGATCCAAAAGTGAGTAAATATATTTTTACGTAAAACAATCTTTGCCTTTTATTACAGAAAATACGAAGATGTCCCTAGATTAGAAGACAGCCTAGAGTATGTTTCCATAATATAAAATGATTCATATTATATTTATACAAAGGTAAAATTGTAGAGGGAGTCCGCGCCGAGAACTTGAAGCGAACGGACGTGCTTATACTTGCTCCACGATTGTAGTAAATTTTTTGTGAAGTTTAGTGCGCGTTTTAAAACATACGTGTTCAAATTAAATTAAATAAATTACAGTATTGTATTAGAGCAAAATTTTAGCCAGTTAGTTTGCTCAAATAATTAATAGTAGTTGCAAATTAGATCATTTAGTGACGTTTAGGGCAAATCCCCGCGTGGGTCTAAAAACGGTCGTCGAAGAAGAACAAAGAGCTTCCTGTGCTCGAAGATCAGGGAAAGCGTTGGGCTAAAATAGACCCCAATACGGAGCGAGGGTGGTTTCTCAGAAACAGTTGCAACAGGAAATTCTCGAAATTTACCATATCTTGCCATATCTTTTATTTGGTGTATTTCAATAAATTACTTCATAATTCTTACATATGCATAGGTCAGCTAGCTTAGTGGTTTAAACATAGTTGATGCATTTATTTACCCTAGTTTTAGTTAGCCAATTCATTCATTTTGTTGCCAGTAAGTTTATTCTCTAATTCAGTGTAGTTTTAGTTGACTGTGTGAATAATAAGTGGAAAAAATAAATAAATAATTGTTCATAATTGAAATCATTGTTATTACGCGTGTAATCGATTTATTTATCCAAATTTCATAGCTAGAAAAGGTAGTGGCGATGGGAAATATTCTGTTGGTGAGTTATTACCAAGAAGTTATTAAGAAAATAATAATAATAATAATAATAATTTATAACTTCAAATAGAACAAAAAAGACCTACTGAATTGGGTTAGTGGATCCATGTATGTCGTCTAGTTCATTAGCATTATTAATCCACTAGTGATAGTTAGCTAAATGGCTTTTCTATACGTTACAAGATCTTCTGAATAAGCATTCCAGTCGTACGGATTGCGCGTATAAGACGAGAGTGCGCACGGAGGACCAAGGGGGAGGACTGAGGGAGTACCAACGATCAACGGAACCAACGACCACCTCCTACTGATGCTGATGCTGGGGTGCTGGTTCGGCTCGATAGGCGGACCGATCAAAGGGGACAAGGCGGAGGTCAGCAAGTAAACAACGAGGAAACCAGCAAAACGAGGGCGAGAGGAGGAGAACAGCTAAGTGATCAAGCAGTCTAGTATTGTAGTCTAGTCGAAGCTAATAGATATTATAACGGTTCCGGGTGCGTACTCAAAATTCCATTGATGCGTAGCTTACTAACTACCCGGTGTTGCAACAGCGATGCATTGCGGTATACATTGCAGGCATGCTAACGTTGTGCAATGGGTTATCATTGAAATCAAACAATTTTTTTAATTTCACATGTATGCGGTTTCTGAGCACCTTTTTTAGTGACAACCCTAATTATGAAGCTAGCTATACAATTTCTAAGTTCTACTTTTCTAATTTACAAAACTTTGCCTAGTTTTCTCGTTCATGAAGTAACAGTGGAATATACAGTAAAATATTATTTGAGATGACATTATTATTTTTTCGAATTTTTTATTTTTCAATAA
This sequence comes from Limonius californicus, assembly GCA_014611495.1. Classification (NCBI taxonomy): domain Eukaryota; kingdom Metazoa; phylum Arthropoda; class Insecta; order Coleoptera; family Elateridae; genus Limonius; species Limonius californicus. The sequence goes on from JABXWE010060421.1 coordinate 10,022, forward strand.
AATCTTTTCCAGGAAATGTTTAAAAAATAAAAAACCGACAGTGGCATGTGCTTTAACATTTTATTTTTCTTCAATAAATTTTATACTAATGATAATAAACCAGGGATAATGTGTGATTTGGAACTTTCTATAGTCTGTTTCTTTTTCGGTCTAAATCTATTCTAAAACATATTTTTAGATCATTTATTTATTTATTATTAATGTTTGGTAAATCTTATCCATAACATGCGTTGTTCCGATGGTTGTTGATATCATGTAATTTATTTATAGATAGGAGGTTGTGTTTTCAATAATTTTGATCGTGATTGATAATAGGAAAAAATGATATTTATTTATTAGTTACCGAAAATATTAGGAAAATAAAAGCTGTGTGATCTTATGTTCTACTGAAAAAAGTCAAAAATTATTATTTATTCAGTTAAGGAAAGTATTAGTAAATCGAAAGCTGTATCAATTTTATGTACTTCGTACAAAAATTATTATTTTAATCTTGTTACTTCGAAATTTGCAAGGATCGTGTCAAAGCTGGAGAATAAATTGCTAAAGAACGACAGTCATATTTTTTTTTAAAAAATTCGTACTTAAACAAGAATAATTATTTGAAAGTTATACTAAAATTTACATCCAAGTGAAGTTATTTGAGCCGAAGTGGAAGTTGGTGAAGATTTGGACTGCTGGTAGGAGTATTTTGGAGCAATTTGGAAAGGTTAACTGAAGAAGGAGGAAGGCGATTAGTGTTTGTGACGACGAATAAGGTGGGTGACATTTTAAAGTTTGTTTGACAATAAAGTGAAATTTCAATAGTGCCATTTATATATTTAGATTATAGTTTTGAAATTTGTAAAATCAAAGGGCACTCATAATATGGATTTTAAAATTAAAACTTCCTTATTGTGTTTTACCATACATTCATCAATTTTCTAAATTAAACAGGATTGTAGCGAATTCTTAATACAGCATTTACCCTGAGAGTCTCATATAGCCGTGGTTTAGATTGTGAGTTACCTTCATTAATTTTAATGCGTTATTCACAGTAATTTCTTTCTTTGTTTGCTGAACGTATTAAATAAGGTAAGGGGGTATACTATAGCAATATATATATATA